>JAVTVY010025448.1:0-10477 GCA_036873755.1 Hanleya hanleyi
TTTCAACACTCTAGTTTTAAGTGTGTAAGCTATTTACTACGCATGAAACACAGCTTTCTATGTTGATATGGAGAAATATTTTTTTCGCTTCAAAGACGGGACAGCAAGAGGGTTTTTTCGCATGTAAACATGACATCTTCTTTCACCGGTGTGACACCGGAATAGGCTGGTAATTTTTTCTGCAGTGTAATGTGCTTATCTCGTGAATTTGCTGGCGACCAGTTCCGTTCCATTGCTTCGACAATTCCAAATTCACTGAGTTAGTAAACATACATGGGAGCTTTATAACGTACTTCTCGATTTTAGGATTGAGTATGCTCATCAGCCGTGTAAACAAAATTATGTGATCTGCACGCCGCCATCAACGCTAGCCAATCAAGTCGACGTTTGCCATCCTTTGTAGTTTTTAATCACAGGTCAAAAAGTTCCAAGATGTTTTCCCCTTTTCCTTGCAACGAACAGAATGAACTATATGTTTGCATTGAATAGTATATGACAAATGGGCAATTTTCAGGGTTTTGCATACCAGGTGTTCACGTAACACATTGACAGAATATCTTTAGAAAAAAAACAACGTTAAAAGGCATGTCGGCTATATCACAAGTTCATCGACTTCCCTCAGGGAAGATGGTGGACAGTATTTGTGAAAAGGAGAAGGCTGTACCGTAAACTTCTGCGGGGCTTAAGAACTATACGGATTTTATTCTCGGGGCATTATTTAGAATAACAGTATTGTGTACGTTATAATGTGTCAAGGTCGTAAGCTTATACGTAAAAGTCGCCTATACTCCGCTCGTGCGGCTCTCGCACCAGAGATGTTCATGTAATTTTCCGAACAAAATTTATTCCATCCTCCCATAACCGCTCCCCATTAAACAACCTCGTTCTACCCATCTTCACACAACAGGCTGATTATAACGTTTTGTCGCCTTGATATAATATGGCAGAATTATTGTTCCAAAACTGTAAGTTAAGCTATCCACTTGTACTGATCAACACTCGCTCAATGACATTTCTCTCATTCTCGCCTTTGCTTTATAGATTATGTATATAAAACTATATATTTTTAGAAAGCCTGTTTTCTAAGAATTCTAGACATGTTCATACGTTTAAACTTTGAATATAATTAAGTTTATCATTCATATTTGAACTTTGCTCTTCGTAAATTCTACCGATCATTTTCAAATGTCAATTTCAAGAAAAGTATAAAATATAACTGCGTGAAAATCGACAGCTCCATCTAGAAACGCGTCTCTCAGTTTTCTCGTTTTTTCTTAGTTTTCTCACTAGAGCCCCAAAACCGAAGAAATATCGTTAAACTTACCGAACACTGCTAAAGTCGGAATATCTCGCTAAAGATTTGATAATCAAAAAAAAAATGAAAGACGCGTTTCTAGGCCTCTATGCCATCCCAATTATGTCCAAATCTCGCCATTCTATGATGTACGGTTTTCGAGAAATTTCGGTTTTTACCAGCGAAACCGGTCCAATTTAATATGCGATAAATCGAAAAAAGAGCCCACCAGGTGATTATTCTACTGTGTTAGCCAAATATTCCCCGATAAAATCCTTCACTGACATGGATTACTCTTGTCACGCTCAAAGATATTGTATTGTTTGCTTCTTACTTTGCGCAATGACTTTTCATCGCATAGCTCCATCGCATAGCCCCATCGCATAGCTCCATCGCTCCATCGCTCCATCGCCTTTTCATCGCATTTTCATCGCGTCTTTCACTTCTGATTTTCCATCGCATAGCTCCATCGCTCCATCGCTCCATCGCCTTTTCATCGCATAGCTCCATCGCTCCATCGCCTTTTCATCGCATTTTCATCGCGTCTTTTATTTCTGATTTTCCATCGCATAGCTCCGTCGCTCCATCGCTCCATCGCCTTTTCATCGCATAGCTCCATCGCTCCATCGCTCCATCGCCTTTTCATCGCATTTTCATCGCGTCTTTCATTTCTGATTTTCCATCGCATAGCCCCATCGCATAGCTCCATCGCTCCATCGCATAGCTCCATCGCATAGCTCCATCGCTCCATCGCTCCATCGCTCCATCGCTCCATCGCATAGCCCCACCGCATAGCTCCATCGCTCCATCATAGCTCCATGTGTCCATCGCATAACCGTAAGCTCCATCCGCATAGCTCATCGCATAGCTCCCATCATCCATCAGCTCCATCTCTTCATCGCTCCATCAGCTGTCATTCCATCCACGGCGCTCCATTATCGCATAGCTCCATCGCTCCATCGCATAGCTCCATCGCTTCATCGCTCCATCGCATAGCTCCATCGCTCCATCGCTCCATCGCATAGCTCCATCGCATAGCTCCATCGCATAGCTCCATCGGCTACAATATTCATCATCCATCGCTCCCATCGCTCCATCATAGCGGCTCGCCATCGCATAGCTCCATCGCTCCATCGCTCCATCACTCGGCTCATCGCATAGCTCCATCGCTTCATCGCGCCAGCAGCTCCATCGCATGGCTCCATCAACTCAATGACTCCATCAGCATAGCCCCATCGCTCCCAGCAATCATCGCGCCAGCTCATCGCGCCAGCTCCATCGCTCCGTCGCTTCATATGTCGCATGGCTCATCGCATAGCTCCATCGCTCCATCGTCGAATCGCCATCCATCGCGCTCATCAACCATCGCTCCATGTAAGCTCCATCGCATAGCTCCATCGCTCCATCGCTCCATCGCATAGCTCCATCGCATAGCTCCATCGCATAGCTCCATCGCATAGCTTCATCGCTCCATCGCATAGCTCCATCGCGCATCGCGTAGCTCCATCGCATAGCCTCATCGCGCATCGCATAGCGCGACTTTTTATCGCATAGCTCCATCGCTCCATCGCATAGCTCCATCGCTTCATCGCATAGCTCCATCGCGCATCGCATAGCTCCATCGCATCGCCTCATCGCGCATCGCATAGCGCGACTTTTCATCGCATAGCTCCATCGCTCCATCGCATAGCTCCATCGCGCATCGCATAGCTCCATCGTTCCATCGCATAGCTCCATCGCTCCATCGCGTTCAATTAGAAATGAAAGACGCGATGGCCCCTCTCGGCCATCATAGCAAAGCGAAATATCGCCGTGTGTACAAAACCGCGTCTCGAACATCTTCATACACAAGCCGACTTCTCCGTTCACACTTCCAATTAGTAACAGGAGACATCCTCGTGTGTATGAAGATCGGCTCAATCTGCAGGGGACGAATCACGTAGCGGGGTTTGTTTCATGAATGGCGTATATATAATTACATGTTCTAGTATGCCAGTAATGAGGCGGTAATTATAGTCCTTATTCTAAACATGTTCCGTGTAGAACAAACCCCAGACCCGATAAATATAAGGATAATCACCCGGAGAAAAATGTCACGATTGATTGACTCGCTATTCATTAAGAAGAAAGAAATATCTTTATTTTTTTCTTAGGAGTGATTCTCGCAGTGACGAACGCAAGTACACGGGGAATATGCTGACAAAACAAAGATCGGCTCGAGCTATATACGATTTGACGGACAAATAGTGTAATGGCTTAGAACGCAGAAGACCTGGTCACACTTAATACGATGTTGACCGATCAGTCAATCTACGATCCGCTTGTACAGTATTTTTCGTTCAGGGGGAAACTAAAACTTTCTCTGAATATTGAACAATACCTACCGTGGTTGATCTCAAAATGGTCTCATGGAAATTTGTCTGCACTATCTCAGACAAACCAGGCTGTTCAACCCAGTGGGAAAATGCAGAATAGCAGGACTATCTGCCTCTGAATTAGCCGATCCTGGGACATCATTCTGATATACTGCGTTTGTGGTAATTACATAAACGCATAAATCGTTAGTGGAAAAATATGTTCTTCAAGTCACAAGTTTAGATTCAGGTTCAAAGCAGAGAGCGGATGGAAATGATGTCATCAGCGAAAGTGAAATAATCACCGGAAGTGACGTAATCGCCGGATGTGATTTTATGCGGGGTTCAGTGTGATACAGGTTCACATTCAGGGCGGCCGGAGAGGGCGGAGCAAGTGTGGGGTGAACACATTTGTCTTTTCGGTTGCGGAATAAACCATTGTTTCAAAACCTGGCCCATACGATGAGACTATTTAAAAAAAAAAACAAAAAAAACAAAACAAAACACACACACATTTTGCAGATTGGAATATACGAAAGAAATATGGACATGCATTGGAGATACACTTGGCAATAATCTTCTAGTGTAAAGTAACACAGCCTACAAACTCAGCCCAATCCATTCCAGATAAACACTTCACTTCACTACTAATTTGCTATTTTACGGTAATCCACACCCTGGATTTACTCCGTAATGATTTGGACGTATATATTATTATCTTGGTAATATTCTTCCAATAATACAAAATATTCTTATATATTAGACGTTTATTTTTATGAGTTTCAAATATTAGTCCCATAGTTGAATAGCTATCTTTTTTTACCAAGCGCGTAAGGAAAAATTGAATGTGGACGACGGCTATCTACTCAATATGGGATGCTCCGATTAATACGTTCAGTCTCAGCATACACATGTGCCCCACTTCAATTCAGCACGAATTTTATATCGACTATCGTGTATACTTATAACATAGGAAAAGACCATTTGAGTGAAGCCAGTCCCACCACCTGGGATCCAGTTCAAAATAGTTCAGTGTCACTCCCCAGAGCAAGACCTTGACAATGACGTAGAGATTTGTCCATACATCACACGGTTATCGAACTCATCAGTTCTGAGTAAGCCAAAACTACACATAACTCCGTATTTATACTCGTCAGTCCAAAGAACAGAGAAATGTAATTATGCGCAGTTTGTGGTGAGTCAAACTTATTATAATGTCATCAAATTGAATACGGCCACTCATGCATGTACATATACACCATGACCTAAGGCACTCACACACAGCTGATTTATTATTACACCATGATCTAAGGCACTCGCAAACAGATTATTTATTATCACACCATGATCCAAGGCACTCACAAACGGATGATTTATTATTTACAAGTGGTTAATTTTTACTATGGATTACGTCATTACAACGAAATCTATGAGTATTTCGTGTTCCAGTGAGTTGCCAGCGGTCAGTGACCTTCTGAACTCATTCTTGATACCGGTCACATTACTTTTCACCAAATGATACACTCACAAAAGAATGCAATTTTCAAAGGTTTCCTGATTTTTTTTTTATCCCCAGTGGCCTTGGCTTTTGACCTTTTTATCTCAATGGGTTTCTTGTTTACCATAAGCATGAGATCACATTCCACATCCATGGAAATAGGACAGACAGTAATTTCCTGTTGGAGGACCAAAGTGATCTTGACATTTGACCTCAATTCTGTTTTGAATTACCACAAGTAAAAAAATGCGATTTGCAATAATTTATTATTTTAGGCCAGTAACCTTGACCTTTGGCCTACTGACTTCAATTTTGGTCAATTTTCGGTTGAGTTGTTTAAAAGTTAAGCTATATGTGATATAAATTTAAAAAATATAAAACACTATGTAGCACATTTAAATTTGTATAGTCCCCGTAATTAATAACAAAGCCATATCGGAAATGGGAACGTGACTATATTGTACTAGTGTTAAAGCCCCCCCCCCTGGTAATAGTACCACATGGTACTTCAGCGACACCGACGTTAAAAAATATTCACATATCCATTGTGAAAATACTGCGTACATTTCACCGTAGAGATATAGAATCATTATCAAGACAACTGGGTGATTTTCACGCTATGTGTAACTCCATCGTGGGCAATTAAGCAGCTATCATGGGTGCGCGACGAAATCTATCATGTATTATCATCAATATACAGGACGAATGGATGCCGCGAACAAACGGTTCACGATGGAATTCGAACACCGGTATTTGGTGCGGTCAGCCTCATTTCCTTATTGCCATAAGATATAAAGTCATCAGTATTTAATTTTGGTCTGTAATTCGATTCTTCATCATGATCTTACTTTTATAGTCTGGTCTTGTTAATCAGAAACTGTTAAGTCTGGTCTTGTTAATCAGAAACTGTTAAGTCTGGTCTTGTTAATCAGAAACTGTTGTTTCAGCTTCACGAGAGATCGAAACTCTGTCTGAAGACGTCTACAAAAACGGGCTGTTGTTTTGGCCCGCTTTCGGTCTGCCGTGAAGCTGAAACTGGACAGTTTATGATAAACAAGAGCTCAATACCGAGGTAATGTCATATAGAATTGAATTATTTTATTCTTTGTGACTAACGGCTTCCGAAAATATTAGCCGTTCAGCATTTGTTCAACAACTACGGTTGGTGAATGGCTTGGCTCCGGGGCCTTGTTCGCACACAGTATAGAAAAAGGCCCCACCGGAACTATGTGAATATGCGGAGTTGTATTTTCCGCATGTAAAACTGTACATGTGACTGTCACCCAGTCCACAATTAAAACACATATTCTAACGTCGCGTTTAACAATTCTTTTAGGCATATCACGACGGCATGTCTACACGTGAGAGATCGGTCTCAATGCCGCCATTGTTTCGTCCTGTCCCACAGAAGCACTATGCCGTAGGCAGACGCGATACTTCACATTATTCTGACACCTACCAATCCAGTCCTTGATCTATCCTCTTAATACTGAGCACCAAGAGAGGAATGGCCGGCCCGGGATCGATTCCAGGACGTCCCGCTTCTTATGCATTTCAAAGTATAGTACTCTCTAACAAAAGTGGACTGTTCCACTCAAGTTTGAGTGAAATGTACCTGTTCACTCAAACTTGAGTTACTTTTCACTCAACTTGAGTTACTTTTCACTCAACTTGAGTTAAATCCTCTCAAGTTCACTCAACTTGAGTGGGATCAATTTCCACTCTTATGAGTGCATTTAACTCAAGTTGAGTGAAAAGTAACTCAAGTTGAGTGAAAATCTCACTCAAGTATTGAGTGGGATCAATTTCCACTATTACTTGAGTGAAATTTCACTCAACTTTTTCTTAGAGAGTATATGGTCATCGTCGCGAGCACAGTGGCTTTCCCCTGCCTGTTCTCCCCGGGTCTAGCCGTTGTGTCTCCAAGTTCCATAAATATGACGATGGTGGGCGTGACTAAAATTTAAATTCTTTATTTGGCACGAACATGCAAGGAGCTGCAAGCGCTCTGTGCGCCTGCCTGTTATCCCATAATTGCATCGTAGAGTAGTGGGATAGTGACCTTTGATTGGTCGTATTGATTCCATTCAAATTGCATCCATGTGACGTCATCAGAGCGACCATCTTAGATTTAATGTTCACATTATCTGGTAGACCTTTATCCCAAGGTTTCCTGTGTGAAATTTCATCTTACACTGAATGCAGGAGGTCAAACCTCTGATAATGTGAGAATGCTTGCGATAGGTGAACAGGGCCGACCCACTGAACAGGTGTCCTTTTCTCTAACCGAGTTAGAAGTGTTAACCATTCATTGTGTAGACAAAGATAGCGCCTCTTATGAATACTAGAAAGTTACATCCCAAACGTCTTGGCATTTCTTTGTGTATGTGCATGTCCATAAGTATTTTCAATCCTCACACAAGGTGTCTCAATTTCCTCGCAAATACGACAGGCCTACATAACGATAATAAATATCTAAGGCCTAGCTGACTTCTTCACGCACGCGCCTCAATTATTTCTGTTCGTTCGGACCCAGCTTTTTGGGCTCATAGGACAAATCCTGGCACCCGTACCAGAAAATTCTTGCTCTTGCGAAGTATTTCACGTCCGCTGACGAAGTGCCAACCCCATTCGAACAAATTTGCACCAATATATATATGGTCTTTCTGTGTTCTCACGACCCGAGTTTCATTCACAGAAATAGCCGTAGACTTCGGGTTAAGCCGTCATGACGGGAAAGAGAGTACCATATCTAATACAATTTCAGTAAACTCAGATATAATATCACGGATCAGACATAATATCACGGAATATTATATCTGAATTCAGCCCTATATAAATTCCGTGAGCATTTGAAACGACATATGTTAGCCAATCAGGTGGATAACTTGGTGGAACAAATTTAAAAATCACGCCCACAGTAAGCACGTGGTCTAATATATAAACATATCCTGAAACAGTATCCAAATATGGCATCATTTCCAGACAGTGTGCGTGGTAAACCGAAAAGATCAAAGAGTTTACTCCCGCCGAAAAGCCTGGCTTTGTTAGGGAATAGAAAATATCAAAAGATTGTGCCGTGCGAAGATGTTAATCTCCGTGAATTAAACGTCAATCATTGTCGGAGAGAAAAGGTAGAAATTGTCGTGATTGGCTTATTATGGGATCTCGTAGAATATCGGCGACCAGTTCGCACGAAGTTTTCATAGCGCTGCGTCTAGATGATATTCCCTTGATTTACCATCTTGGTTTACCTAGATTGTATCTGATACATCTCTCGTACCGAACCGTCGGTATTTTGTATTTTGGCACCTCAACACCAGACAGTGAAGCGCGGACTCGGAAGGAACTTAGATGATCTCTCGGTAGCCGAAGTCACACTTACTCGGGGAAAACTGGTTAGAGCGTTTGGGATTTTGACCACGGACGTGGAATATTCGAACGTGACGATATTCCACGAGCGATTCTCTGGTGCGGGTGTCAGGAATTGTCATTCGAGCGTACGGAACTGGGTCCGGACACTATGAAACAGATGATTACAGAAGAAGTCTAGGAACGTGCGCTGAGAAGTTAGCTAGGTCTGTGCTTTCTCTCACCGCCGATTCTCGTGACCTTCAAACATGAGATCTGTGTAAATATACCAGAGCTCGGGTGATGCTGAGCTTTAATATCACTGAATACGTATAGTTTAACCTATAGTAGATTAAGAAAACCATTCCACGTGATCAGTGAGTGCATATCAAGGAAATGAAAGCGTTAAGAATGCGAATGATCCAATGTACCGTTTTGTGACCTTTTTCGACATATATATATATACGTGTGAGACTGATGGTGCTGTGGCCCAAATGCCGATGTACAACATTAACTGATGGACTATTATTGAAGTATCCGACTGTTAAAGCAGAGTATAGTCCTGATGTTCTGTGTATACTAATGAATTATTTATATAAGAATATATCTTCATATTGATTAGTTATAAGTGCACGATACAAGCTTTCAGGATCCCATTTATTGGGTTCCATTAATCTTGTACACACACCTGAACTGTTACTTATATTTGGGGCTATTGACAGAAATAACAGGCACAGGACCATAGATGGATTTTTTGTCATGTTTATATTCGTTATTAAGCATGATGGCATTGCCGGAAGTAGTACGGTCAACTAAAAGCTGTTACTGATTGGTTGATCACGTTTTCCGTTGATTTGCGACCGTCTAGACAGAGTTGTCTCCTCAGTGTGGCTTGTTGAATGAGCAGTGTGTAACCATCCACATACATGTACGTGACGCTGACTTTTGGGAGTTACCATCTTCGCTATATAGCTGAAATATTGCTGAACGCGATATGAAACCTTAATTCTCTCTCTCTTGGGAGTTACCATCTTCGCTATATAGCTGAAATATTGCTGAACACGATATGAAACCTTAATTCTCTCTCTCTTGGGAGTTACCATCTTCGCTATATAGCTGAAATATTGCTGAACACGATATGAAACCTTAATTCTCTCTCTCTTGGGAGTTACCATCTTCGCTATATAGCTGAAATATTGCTGAACGCGATATGAAACCTTAATTCTCTCTCTCTTGGGAGTTACCATCTTCGCTATATAGCTGAAATATTGCTGAACGCGATATGAAACCTTAATTCTCTCTCTCTTGGGAGTTACCATCTTCGCTATATAGCTGAAATATTGCTGAACGCGATATGAAACCTTAATTCTCTCTCTCTTGGGAGTTATCATCTTCCCTATATAGCTGAAATATTGCTGAACACGATATGAAACCTTAATTCTCTCTCTCTTGGGAGTTACCATCTTCGCTATATAGCTGAAATATTGCTGAACGCGATATGAAACCTTAATTCTCTCTCTCTTGGGAGTTACCATCTTCGCTATATAGCTGAAATATTGCTGAACGCGATATGAAACCTTAATTCTCTCTCTCTTGGGAGTTATCATCTTCCCTATATAGCTGAAATATTGCTGAACACGATATGAAACCTTAATTCTCTCTCTCTTGGGAGTTACCATATCCATTTGAATCTATCTTCGGCAGCTACATCGGGAATCCAGAATTTAATATCACGTGGATGCCGTCAGCCAATCAGATGAGATCCGTGATCAGCTGATACACACAAGGTTGTAAAATTCGTCATGAATCCCGGCGTGGAAACACGTTCTCCACAACCTGGCTAGTTTCCAGCATCGATCGTACGTGGAGAGTTCACCTATGGGACGCGGCGATTATCTAAACCAAAATTCTCTCATGAACTTGCAGAATTGATTTTAGATTGACAGTTGAATCCTTACAATCAAGGTAAATTAGAAGAAT
>JAVTVY010025449.1:0-115590 GCA_036873755.1 Hanleya hanleyi
CCCTAACACCGCTTTGACAGTCGACTTGACGTACATTCCTCTCTAACACCGCTTTGATACTCGACTTGACGTACATTCCTCCCTAACAGCGCTTTGACAGTCGACTTCATGTACATTACTCCCTCACTCCGCTTTCACACTCGACTTCACATACATTCATCCTGAACACCGCTTTGACATTCGACTCAACGTACATTTTTCCCTAACACTGCTTTGACACTGCACTTCTATAGCTGAAATGACCGTAAACGTGATAGTTATGAAGCATACCTATCCCTAAGTCCTAATCCCGCTTTGACACTCGACCTGACATACATTCCTCCCTAACACCGCTTTGACACTTGACTTGACGTATTCCTCCCTAACACCGCTTTGACACTTGACTTGACGTACATTCCTCCCTAACACCGCTTTGACACTCGACTTTACATACATTCCTCCCTAACACCGGTTGACACTGGACTTCACGTACAATGCAACCCTAAGACTGCTTTGACATTCGACTCCACATACATTTTTCCTAACACCGCTTTGACACTGCACTTCAGATATATTCCTTCCTAACAGTGCTTTGAAAGTCAACTTCAAGCACACTCATGCTGAACGCCCAGCTTCGACATTACCCTAGTTACGCTTTGGTGGAGAAATTATCTGACTTCTATAGCTGAAATGACCCTAAACCTGATAGTTATGAAGCATACCTAACCCTAAGTCCTAATACCGCTTGACACTCGACATTACATACATTCCTCCCTAACACAGCTTTGACACTCGACTTCACATACATTCCTCCCTAACACAGCTTTGACAGTCGACTTCACATACATTCCTCCCTAACACCGCTTTGACATTCAACTTCAAATACATTCCTCCCTAACACCACTTTGACACTCGACTTCACATACATTCCTCCCTAACACCGCTTTGCCACTCGACTTGACATACATTCCTCCCTAACACTGGTTGACACTCGACTTCACGTACATTCCTCCCTAACACCGCTTTGACACTCGATTTGACATACATTCCTCCCTAACACCGCTTTGACACTCGACTTGACGTACATTCCTCCCTAACACCGCTTTGACACTCGACTTCACATACATTCCTCCCTAACACCGCTTTGACACTTGACTCCACATACATTTCTCCCAAACAACAATTTGACATTCGACTTGACATACATTCCGTGACACTGCTTTGACACTCACCTAAACATACATTCCTCCCTAATACAGCTTTGACACTCGATTGCACGTACATTTTTCCCTAATACCGCTTTGACACTGCACTTCAGATATATTCCTTCCTAACAGTGCTTTGAAAGTCAATTTCAAGCACACTCATGCTGAACGCCCAGCTTCGACATTACCCTAGTTACGCTTTGGTGGAGAAATTATCTGACTTCTATAGCTGAAATGACCCTAAACCTGATAGTTATGAAGCATACCTAACCCTAAGTCCTAATACCGCTTTGACACTCAACATTACATACATTCCTCCCTAACACCGCTTTGACACTCGACTTCACATACATTCCTCCCTAACACCGCTTTGACAGTCAACTTCACATACATTCCTCCCTAACACCGCTTTGACATTCAACTTCAAATACGTTCCTCCCTAACACCACTTTGACACTCGACTTCACTCGACTTGACGTACATTCCTCCCTAACACCGCTTTGACACTCGATTTGACATACATTCCTCCCTAACACCGCTTTGACACTCGACTTGACGTACATTCCTCCCTAACATCGCTTTGACACTCGACTTCACATACATTCCTCCCTAACACCGCTTTGACACTCGATTTGACATACATTCCTCTCTAACACCGCTTTGACACTCGACTTGACGTACATTCCTCCCTGACATCGCTTTGACACTCGACTTCACATACATTCCTCCCTAACACCGCTTTGACACTTGACTCCACGTACATTCCTCCCTAACAACAATTTGACATTCGACTTGACATACATTCCGTGACACTGCTTTGACACTCACCTAAACATACATTCCTCCCTAATACAGCTTTGACACTCGATTGCACGTACATTTTTCCCTAATACCGCTTTGACACTGCACTTCAGATATATTCCTTCCTAACAGTGCTTTGAAAGTCAACTTCAAGCACACTCATGCCTAACACCCAGCTTCGACATTACCCTAGTTACGCTTTGGTGGAGAAATTATCTGACTTCTATAGCTGAACTGACCCTAAACCTGATAGTTATGAAGCATACCTAACCCTAAGTCCTAATCCCGCTTTGACACTCGACCTGACATATATTCCTCCCTAACACCGCTTTGACACTCGACTTCACATACATTCCTCCCTAACACCGCTTTGACAGTCGACTTCACATACATTCCTCCCTAACATCGCTTTGACATTCGACTTCAAATACGTTCCTCCCTAACACCGCTTTGACACTCGACTTCACGTACATTTCTCCCTAACACCGCTTTGCCACTCGACTTCACATACATTCCTCCCTAACACTGGTTGACACTCAAATTCACGCACATTCCTCCCTAACACCGCTTTGACATTAGACTTGACGTACATTCCTCCCTAGCACCGCTTTGACACTCGACTTGACATACATTCCTCCCTAACACTGGTTGACACTCGACTTCACGTACATTCCTCCCTAACACCGCTTTGACACTCGACTTGACATACATTCCTCCCTAACACTGGTTGACACTGCCAAACGCCGTAACGCCGTTTCTATGAAGAGATACATTACCGCAGTAGTATAGGCCGACAGGCAAAGTGATTTACCACTCTCAGCCTGACCACCGACCCCTTATGGAAATGTTTCAAAAGCCGCTAAAAGACACTCTTCGCCAATTTCATGATCCTTACATGGAAGATGCACCAAAATTACCAATACAAAACACAGCATCAAACAGACCAGATCCTTAGAAAATATGTTCCCTGAAATATTCGGGTCATTCCGGATGGCTTAAAGATTTATGACTTGAAACCGCCAGCAAACACTCCACAGAAATGGAGTACTGATCAGGAGACATTCTCGGATTTAAGACCTGGTGACAGGGGGACGCACCGCCCCCTCCCCCTACTCCTTGCCTCCGCACTGGAGGATGTGTTCGGGTAATGATAACATTTGCAGAGAATCGGCCTATTTATATAACAATAAATAGTTTTACAACTAATCTTTACATAATTTGTGACGAGATGTATTTTCCACAACCCAAGCAGCTGAACTCGCGGATCAGTACACAGGCTCTGCTTTACTTTCCAAGGTCTCGCATGCATGCAGATTAAGAGATAGAACAGCGACCAAAGAAACTATCCAAGTAGCTGAACTGACGGATCACTGAACACAGGCTCTGCTTTACTTTCCAATTAAGTAAAACAATTGAGCCTAAAGTAAACTTGCCATACACATGCCATACACATTGTCCATCATTTCACGATGGAGGGGATGTTTATGAATTGGTACACAACTGGAGTGGATGAAGCATGGCAAGGAAAGAATAATACATATCGGAAGGAAATACCAGGCGAGCTCCTTGGTAGCCTTGCTGTATATGTAGGCCTACATTTTTCAATCGATGTCAAATCCTCCTACATATATGTATGTAACATTGACACATTTTGTGTCTAAAAAAAATTAACAAAGAGTACTGTCAGTCTGTCACTTCATTCTTCCGATCACAGAAATCCTTGTATTTTAAATACTTGATACATTGAGAAAGTGACATTGTGCCGTGCACCCAAAAAAAAAGAGAAATCCTTCTAGTTTTTATACGCCCGCCCAAAAGGCGGACATATTATGTGATGGCGGTTTCCATCCATCTGTCCGTCTGTCCGGTTCTCGTGTCCGGTCTATATCTGGGACAGTTTCCTATCCACAGCTCCAATTTTTGGTGAATGGATACCCTACGGGGACACGATGTGTCGCGTACCAAAATGAAGGTCGAGGTCACAGGTCAAAGGTCACTGGCCTAAAAAACAGGAAATCACTGAAGTGTTCGTGTCCGGTTTATATCTGTGAACGTTTTCTATCCACAGTTGCAATTTTTTGTGAGTGGATACGCCAGGTGGAGACGATGTGTCGCGTACCAAAATTAAGGTCAAGGTCAAAGGTCAAAGGTCACTGTTGCCAAAAATCAGGAAATCATTGATCGTTGACAGTTTTCTATCTACAGTTCTAATTTTTGGTGAGTGGATGCCCTAGGGGGGGAACGATGTGTTGCATATTAAATGTAGGTCAAGGTCAGAGGTCAAAGGTCAGTGATTGAAATAAATCAGGAAATCGTTAAAAAAAAAATAATTTTTTGTGAGTGGATTCAATAGGCGGAAATGAAGTGATCCATACCAAAAATTAGGTCAAGGTCAAAGGTCACTGACCCCAAAATTAGGAAATTATTAAAAATAACATTTTTTGTGTCAGTAGATACATTAGGGGGACACAATGTGTCACATATCAAAATGTAGGTCAAGGTCAAGGTCACTGTGACCCCAAAATTGTGAAATTGTTAAAAATCATGATTTTTTGTGTCCATTGAGAAATCGAGGGGAGACGGTTGGTCATGTACCAAAATTCAGGCCAAGGTCAAAGGTCAAGGTCACTGTGACCCTAAAATCAGGAAATCATTAAAAATCATGATTTTTTGTGTGCATTGATAAATTGAGGGAAGACGATGTGTTGTGTATCAAAATTGAGGTCGAGGTCAAAGGTCAAGGTCACTGACCCCAAAATCAAGAAATCATCAAAAGTCACATTTTCATATGTCTGTCGAAGACGAGGTCGTGTAATGCGATGTTGCGTTCTGTTCATTCATCCATTAACATTTGTTGTCCATGCGATAGCTCTAGTTTCAAGGTATGGATTGGTACCAAACTTTGAGTATACCTTACTCGCATGGCAAAGTGGAGCCATACATATGAGATCAATTTGTGAAAGGTCTAGGTCGCAGTCCCCCAAAACTGAATCAAGCTTAGCTGACTAAATGTGTTGGAATATTGTTGGAATATTCGAAGTTCTTTCCCCTGCATTTTTATGGTATTGTCCTGTGGAATTTTTTTTAACTAATTTAACGGGGAGAGGAGTCCTTTATGAACTTCACACCTGTTTATTAACTCAAGAACAAAGGTTTACTTCATCACTTTCTTCTTCCTTCATGAAAAATTCTCTCGTCTGGAAGGAATCCATTTGCAGGAAATCTACTATTTTCTTGTGTTTGACTTTTGTCGATTTCAGTGCGAGATATGTGAGCTCTCGGCTCTTGCTTCAAGGTCAACTAGTTACCAAGAGTTAAGCTCATTTTAGTTTATCATTCAATACAAGATGTGATATATGTTACATTCTCATAAGCAAAAAATTGTAGACCTTTCTCTGGATTGCTAGATCAATTGGAATCAAGGCTATTAAACAACCTCGAAATTTGAAGCAATGTAATTCCAGATATGCGGGCGTATATTGAAGCCCCTTGGGCTCTTTGTTATATTTTAAATAGATAAGTTGGAAATGTTGAATTGGATCGGTTGGATCATTCTGCCGTGATAAAAAAAAAGACTAATTAAATAGTTGATCAATTGAGAAAGTTTAATTGAGACATTCTGCCGTGATAAAAAAATCGAGTACAAGGCCATAATTTTCATTGTGCCATTCTGCCGTCTTCCCCAAATAAGGGAGACTACGGTCATTCTGCCGCTTCATTCTGCCGGCCACAGTAATAGTCCTATTTGTAAATACTTGATAAATTGAGAGAGCTTCATTGTGCCATAGTGCCGTCGCCAAAATAAAAGAAGGCCTACACGACCACGATTTTCATTCTGCCATTCTGACGTCTCCCCCAAAACAGACAGCATACGGCCATTCTGTCGCTTCATTCTGCCGGTCACAGAAATACTCCTTGTTCAATGTCCATGTATCACGGTCTCCAACCACCACCACCCACCCACCCACCCACCCTATTAAAATGCCATTGGCGTAAACGCCAATAAGGAGAGGATATCTCTCTCGTGCTTTCTTACATGAAGTATGGACCGGACTTTGAATCCAGCGATCCGAGTTCAAATCTCGGTAGAACCTAATGTTTACATTTTTCCCCCTCTAACAATGGTTTTCGTTATTTTTCATTGATGTACGTCTCATCGAAAATGGGTAATGTGTATTCTTAAAGTGAAATATGGTAAATATTATGGATTTCTAAGCGACATTTAAGGATATTCAACTTTATATTGCTTTATCGCGGTTTTCCCCTTTTCACGCACGATTAGTCTTATTTTTATTATATTACTAACTTTCATTTCTAAACATTGGAAAGGAGGTTTTTTGAGCTGAACATACTTGTCAATATGATTGGCGGTTAAATAATATGTAACTTTCAAACTCATTGTACTTATTAATGGAAAACATTGTTTTTATCTTCCTAACGCTCTATGATAGTTTTTAGTTTTCTATGAAATGATGTAACACAATCTGTATATGTATAAATATCATATGGTGAAAACATCAAATGAGAATAAAAATCACCCTGGAATTTGAATCCAGCGAACCGAGTTCAAACCTCATTTGAACCTCAGGAAATTTGATTGAGCATTGGAAACGAGTATTCCTAAATTAAAATATGTTAAAATGGCAAATATTGAAAACGACATTCAAGTCAAGTGCTGCAAGTCCAACAATGTTGCCATTATTAATTTTATCATAACAATATTCTGTTAGTCTGTGAAGACAAGTTTCCGTGGAGTTGCCTTTTTTGAATCCAGACTGCGTATCACTAAGAATATTGTTATCAATCGAATGATCATATACTTGCTCATGTACAATCCTCTCAAGGATCTTTGAAATGATAGGCAAAACCGAAATTGGCCGATAATTACCAGGATCAAGCTTTGACTGACTTTTGTGCACTGCTGTCAATCGAGCAGTCTTCCACTCATTAGGTATGTTACCAGTTTTCAGTGACATGTTAATCAGATAAGTAATGCTGCTGGATATCCCGCTAGCTGCGGTTTTGAGTAAACGAGACTGGTAATTATCTAAGCCAGTAGCTTTGCCAACAGGTAAACTTGAAAGGTGATCTAATACTACACATTCAGATATAAGCTTGAAATGAAAATACGGAACATCCCTTGGTAAGAATTTCCGAACATATGTCAACGGATTTACATCAACAGTAGGTATTTTACTGGCTAACTGTTTACCAATTCCAGCGAAAAACGAATTGAAACAATCAGCTATGTCTACAGGTGATTTAAAAGCTCTACCGTTAACTCCTAGGACTGGAATACCAGTTTGATGAGCTTTTGGCAAAATTTCTTTAAGAATTTTCCACATTCCTTTAGAGTTTCCAGCATTATTCTCAATTTCACTTTTGTAGTACGTATTTCTAGCATTTCTATACATAGCATTTCTATCAATAAGTATTCCGAAACTGAAATACGATAAATATCGTAAATATCAGTGGCACCAGTATTTTATAGCTTAGTCCATAGGAGTATTACCACAATTGTATATTGTTAGCAAACGCCTGAACGACAGATTACGTAAGAGGTTCTATGGTGTAATGGTTAGCACTCTGGACTCTGAATCCAGCGATCCGAGTTCAAATCTCGGTAGAACCTAATGCTTTCTTTTTACTCCCTTCACAATTGTTTTTCATTTTATTCGTTGATGCCCCTATTTGTACGTCTCATTGACGATTGGAAACGTGAATAAATTATTGATATTTCAAGAGAGAGAAAAAAAAGAAAAAAAGTTTGGGAATGTGTATTTGTAAAGTGAAATATGGTAAATATTGTGAATTTCGAAACGACGCTTAAGGTCATTGAACTGTATTTTGATAAGTTTTATCTCGGCAGATCCTAAAGTTTTCCTTTTTTTTTGCTCTGACATCTTGTTCTGTTTTTGTATTGCTCTAGTTTTATTGGAGATGCCTCAAAACTATTTTAAGAGTGAAATCTGGTAAATATCGTGAATATCAAAACGACATTCACAGTGTTACCTATATTTCATAGCTTTGTACAGAGTATTTGTATAGTTTGACTGATAATCATTTCCACGGATTAGGCCAAACCTACTGGATAATGGGTGAATCAGTAAAAGGTTCACGGTAAGTCAAAGTGTAGGTTACATTCTTCTATCTAAGGGATAAATTTGATATCCTTTAGAAACGATGAATAGTGTCATGTTTTAACAGCAGCAAAGTATACTTTCTAATCAATCACATTTTACAAATTCTACCACAAATTGAACAATCCGACAACTTTGGTACTGTTCTATATATAAGCTTTCCTTATATAAATTGAAATTTATTGTAGCCATCAGTTGCTTAAGCGATTTAGGTATATTAACATAGTTGTATATCGCAAGCCAAAGCCTGACCGAACGTCTCAATAAGCGGTTCTATGGTGTAGTGGTTAGCACTCTGGACTTTGAATCCAGCGATCCGAGTTCAAATCTCGGTAGAACCTAATGTTTACATTTTCCCCCCTCTAACAATGGTTTTCGTTATTTTTCATTGATGTACGTCTCATTGAAAATTGAAAATGTGTATTCTTAAAGTGAAATATGGTAAATATTATGGATTTCTAAGCGACATTTAAGGATATTCAACTGTATTTTGCTTTATCGCGGTTTTTCCCTTTTTTACGCACGATTAGTCTTATTTTTATTATATTACTAAGTTTCACTTCGAAACTTTGGAAAGGAGGTGTTAGGGTTGGCGGTTAAGTAATATGTAACTTTCAAACTCATTGTACTTATTAATGGAAAACATTGTTTTTACCTTCCTAACGCTCTATGATAGTTTTCAGTTTTCTATGAAATGATGTAACACAATCTGTATATGTATAAATATCATATGGTGAAAACATCAAATGAGAATAAAAATCACCCTGGAATTTGAATCCAGCGAACCGAGTTCAAACCTCATTTGAACCTCAGGTCCCCTATTTGATTGAGCATTGGAAACGAGTATTCCTAAATTAAAATATGTTAAAATGGCAAATATTGAAAACGACATTCAAGGACATTCTACTGTATTTTGACAAGTTAAGTCTCGGGAGGTCCTAAAGTTTTTCCTTTTTTACTCTAACTGTTCTTTTTGTTTTTGTATTGACTTTTGTATAGTCTTGTTGGAGATGCTTCAATAAGTATCCCGAAAGTGAAATACGGTAAATTTCAACACGACTTCCAGTACTTTAAAGCTTAGCCCAATGGGCCTTTTTCCACAATTGTATATCGTTAGCCAATTCCTGAACGACAGTTTCGTAAGAGGTTCTATGGTGTAATGGTTAGCACTCTGGACTCTGAATCCAGCGATCCGAGTTCAAATCTCGGTAGAGCCTAATGTTTTCTTTTTTGTCCTCCGCCACGAAGTGGTGGGAGGACTTGGAAATGCTAGCCGTCCGTCCGTCCTTCCGTCCGTCCGTCCGTCCATCCCACATCTTGTGAACGCGATATCTTGAGAACAATTCGATCATATTGGATTCTGTTCGTCCCACATCTTGTGAACACGATATCTCAAGAACAATTCCACCAATCAACTTCAAGCTTGGGAAGGTTCTTCACATCAGTCAGACGGCCATTGGTATTGATTTTCACTGAGGTACGTCATCCAAGATGGCTGTCATTGACCATATTGGATTCCATCCGTCCCAGATCTTGTGAACGCGATATCTCGAGAACAATTCAACCAATCGACTTCAAACTTGGGAAGGCTCTTCACATCAGTTAGACGGCCATTGGTATTGATTTTCATTGAGGTACGTAATCCAAGATGGCTGCCATTGACCATATTGGATTCTGTCCATCCCACATCTTGTGAACGCGATATCTCGACAACAGTTTGACCAATCGACTTCAAACTTGAGAATGTGCTTCGCATCAGTTAGCCGGTCATTGGTATTGATTTTCACTGAGATACGTAATCCAAGATGGCTGCCATGGACCATATTGGATTCACTCCATTCCACATCTTGTGAACTCGATATCTCAAAAACAAATAACCATTCGACTTCAAACTTGGGAAGGCTTTTCACATCAGTTAGACGGCCATTGGTATTGGTTTTCTCTGAGGTACATAATCCAAGATGGCTGCCATTGACCATATTGGATTCTGTCCATCCCACATCTTGTGAAAGCGATATATCGAGAACAGTTTTACCAATCGACTTCAAACTTGAGAGTGTGCTTCACATCAATTAGACGGCCATTGGTATTGATTTTCACTGAGGTATGTAATCCAAGATGGCTGCCATTGACGATATTGGATTCCATCCATCTCGGATCTTGTGAACGTGATATCTCGAGAACAATTTGACCAATCGACTTCAAACTCGAGACGGTGCTTCACATCAGTTAGACAGCCATTGGTATTGATTTTCATTGAGGTAGTATGTAATCCAAGATGGCTGCCATTGACCATCTTGGATTTCACTCACCCATATTGTACCCATCTGTGTTGTGCACGCGATGTCTTGATCTATTCCACCCATCGATTTATAAACCTCACCATCCAGAAATTCATATACAACTACAGACTTACATTGCAGTGTTACACTACCCATTACTGCTTCCCAAACCTCCTCAAATTGTCTCAACAATTCCAGATAAATGTCTCTTTCCACATACACATATCCACTTTCCAAGTTATATTTAAGGAGATATTGGAACCGTATATGCTGTATGCTCTCAAACAGGCTACTTGGCGGAGGACCTGCTAGCTACTCAGCTTGTTTCCCTTAACATTGTTTTCCATTTTTTCATTTATGCACCTATTTGTACGTCTCATTGAAGATTGGAAATGTGTATTCCTAAAGTGAAATTGTGTGGATTTCGAAACGACGTATTTTGAGAAGTTAAATCTCGGGAGGACCTAAAGTATTCCCTTTTTCACTCTCACAGTTCGTTTTGTTTTTGTATTGCTCTAGTCCTATTGGAGATGCCTCAGTAAGTATTCCGATTGGTTGGTTGGTTGTTTGAAGTTTAACGTCGCACCTAACCTTATTGGTCACACGGCGACGATGATCCAAACAAACATACCCTAACAAAACCCTAACAAAAACCTAACCAAAACTACAAAATAATTTGAATTTCGGAAATTAGGCCCTACAGACACTGATCACAATGGATCCTCCTGTGCCAGACAAACATGGTATGGTACATGCTGCCCTAAGTTGGAGGGCGTAAGTATTCCGAAAGTGAGATACGGTAAATATCGTAAATATCAACACGACTTTCACATTGGCGCCAGTATTTTAAAGCTTAGCCCATAGAAGTATTACCATAATTGTATATTGTTAGCAAACGTCTGAACGACAGTTTTCGAAAGAGGTTGTATGGTGTAATGGTTAGCAATTTGGACTCTGAATCCAGCGATCGGAGTTCAAATCTCGGTACAACCTAACGTTTTCTTTTTTTCCCCTTAACATTTCTTTTTCGATTTATTGGCTGGAATTCTCCCTTCGTAAAGCGCGATACGAGGAAGCGTCGGGTGCTAAAGTGAATTTGGTTAAAAGTACTTTGTTACCAATTGGGCGAGGTGATAGTGATCTTCCTCAGGTGGGATTCTCAGTAGTTGAGTCTGCAAAAATATGTGGTATATATTTTGGTGAAGATTGTGATCAGCGAAATACTCAACATAGACTGTCCAAACTTGAAAAGGTGTTAGACTTTTCTAAGTACAGAGATTTCACCCTCCATAGACAGGCGGTGTTTATTAATTGTGTAGCTCTAGCCGGTTTATATTACAGTCCACATTTGTGTCTAAAACTTTTGTTAATAAGTGTTCACAATTAACTTTCAAGTTTATGTGGAATCGCAAACCGGAGAGTATGCGCCGGAATGTTGTATATAACAGGTATTGTGAAGGAGGGTTAAATCTCCAGTGTGTTTTAGCAAAGCTTAAAACATTTGCTGTTATGTACGTTTTGAAACTTATTGCTGGGACGAAAGCTGATTGGACACATTTTGCGGTATATTTGGTCGGATTTTCACTTCGTAAGGAAAGACCAGATTTTGCCTCCACCAGAATTCCCCATTCGGAGAAAATGCCACGCTTTTATGAATTTGTTTTATCCGCTTGGAAGGAATATGTAGATTTGATGCAATCTGGTTCCTTGTTTCGTCCCAGCAAATTTGTGTACCGTATGTTTTGAATTCAATTGTGGAAAGACCCGATATTTGGAAAAATGTGTTTTTACCTTTTGTGGACCATAATCTGGTTAATTTTGCATACAAATTATGTAATGACATTCTTCCTGTAAGAGAAACATTATATAACAGAAACATCGTTGATACCAATCTCTGTGTGTATTGCAATATGTCCGAAACAAGAGAACACTTGTTTGTTAACTGTCTTATGACTCAGAATGTTCTGTCTGTATACAAATCCATTTTCCAGTCGTACTGTAATTTCTTTCCAACATTCAGTGAAGAACACTTATCTAGAGAGCAGCGCGATGTGATCGTGTATATGATAAATTTAATTCTATTCTCTGTTTGGTATCATAGAAACGAAATAATTTTCAGTAACAAGACAGTATCTCAAACTGCTATTGTAAAAGCTATCAACGCCCGTTTAAGACAAAGAGTATACGTTGACTACTATAGGCTAAGTGAGCATTCGTTTAGGAAATACAGGATGGTAAATAGAGTTTTTGCAAATACATGTAACTCAAAGCTTGTATATTTATTGTGAGTGACTGTCAATCCTGAACATATCTGTTATACTATTTGTTTTTAAATAGGATTGACAAGATGTATACTTCAATGTATATGATTGTACATACCTGTGAATAAACTACCTTCATTTCAAGAGAAAAAAAAGAACGTCCTGACGGTTGAGTTGTGGCTTTCGAAGAGAGTGGACGCATGTTTGAATCGCTCCGGCTTTACAACAACAACAACAATAACATTGTGCTACTATATTGGATTTTTGGATATACTGACTCTGGGAGTACTCATCTGAGAGTTCTTTGTGGATTGATTTAGCCCCGGTAGGGCAGTTGATTTGATCGGAAAGATGTCGAAACCTGTTGTATATGACCCGGCTGTCACTGTCGGTTGCAAATATCACTGTCGGTTGCATTTGCAACCAACGACGGTGCAGCATTTTCGAGTACCGTGCATAGAGATTTTCGTCCGTTTCTGGATCGAACCATTGATCTGAAGAGAGACATGCTGTGCTTCCAGAAGAACGTTTTAAAGAAATTTTTCTATCTGCGAGTTGAATCTGTTGAAGTCAGAATTCACAATCGGCCAAACAGTATGGACTATTACCCCAGCGAGCTCCGTTTATATGAACGTCACCGCACATTGGGCCCCTGATGAAATGGACGACAGCATGATCAGTGACGCTCACAAGCCATATGGTGACTGTTTATCGGTCAAAAAACCTCTTTTCTCTGGGAATGATTTTTCCAATGTTCGAACAGAAATTAGAATATATCGCTTCCGTTGCAAGCAACAGAGGTACGTTCCAAATTTCATAAACTTTGGAGAAGAAGTTGTTATGTTCACTTATCCAGGCCAGATTTCGGAATGTAGGAAGTGTGGGCAGACACTGCATAAGGCCCATGAATGTCGTTCTTGGTGGTGTACGAACTGTGATGGATTTTCCTCCCATGAGAACCCTCATGTTGGACAAAACTGTCCCGAAAAATGTAAGATGTGCGGATCGACGGAGCATAATTTCACGGAGTGTTGCACGCGTACTTTTTCCTATGCTTCCCGTGTCAAGGCGGGGGGCAATCAGCCGAAGACCAACACTAATGTGGGTGCTGTGAATTCGGATGAGGATGGCGAGGTGGACGTTGAAGGATTTCGATCAATCAATCATTTATTACACTCTAACCACTCAGGGTGGCACGAAATGTATACAATGTGAGTTACAGATGGCGGATAACAATATACATTTGAGCATTACTAATAATTACATATATACATTCCTTCTTTGATAAATTTACAGAGATTCATGAGCTTGCGCTTGTCTTCAGACTGAAATAGTTCTCTGAGCTTGATGACATTTGGCCTTGTATATATATATATATATCTTGGTATGTATTTCATTCGAATTTCCTTTAACAGCGGGCAAGTAAATAAAAAATGAAATTCATCTCCAATGCTGCGTGTATCACAAGCTGTACAGTATCTCTCGTTTTTCGCTTTAGCTTTCCATCTTCCGGTTTCAATTGGCAATTTATGATTACATGATCGAAATCTACTGATAATGATTCTGCTTTTTTCGTTCAAAATAGTCAGGTATTTTTCGAATTGGAAATCGGTTTTGAATATTCTGTAAATGACACCTTTTGACGAAAAGTACACATCGCTGTGCCACTTTTGAATAAATTGATCCTTTAAGATTTGTTCCAGTAGTTTTAAAAACATGCAGCATTGTTTACATTTTGTGAATCCCACACATAGTTGAAGCCAGTATTACACAGAGTTGTTTTAATGCAGTCTAACCATGGGGATTTGAAATTTTCTCTTTGCGAAAACATAAACTTGTAAATAGTATAATACAATTTGGTTTCTTTTCCTTGAATTATTTTCATCCAAAAAGCTACCATTCGAATGTATACTTTCATATATAGTGGATACACTCCAAGTTCACCGTAGATCATGAAGTTAGGGGAGCATTTCTTCAGTCCTAGGGCTCTTTTACAAACTTGCAGAAAGAAGCTTTCAATATTTCCGAATTTTTCATATCCCATACTTCATATCCATAAAGTACTATCGGTAAAACTAATTGTTCAAATAATTTAAACTGACAGTCCATTGGTAAGGAAAGGTAATGTATTTTCCTGTAAACACCGAAAATTGCTTTCGTAGCTTGTGCGACTAGTTGTTTTCGTGCAGTTAAGAAACTACCAGTGTATCTCAGCTTAATACCAAGATAGCAATATTCATCAACAATATCAAGTTTGTGACGTTTAAAGTGAAATGCTGGTAAATTTTTTTTCGACGTTTACAAAATATAACAATTTTCGTTTTAACAATATTAACAATTAGTTCCCAACAGTCACAGTAATCTTCAAACACCGTTAGATCATTCTGCAGGCTATTTTCGTTCTATGCAAGAATTGCAGTATCATCTGCATAGAGTAGGAGGAATATGCGTTGAAAATTCTCAAGCACATCCTCGATATCTTTGGTTAACGTGCTTAAGCCTACCACATCATTACTTATCATAAAATCATCTAGGTCATTGAGGTACAAAGAAAAAAGCAGAGGAGAAAGATTTTCACCTTGACGTACGCCGACTTCACATATAAAGAAGTCACTCTTTTCTTTGCCACATGCTACACACGATTTAATGGAACAATACATATTTTTTGATCAGGTTAAAACATTTCCCATCCAGGCCTTCCTTCATCATTTTATACCACAAACCCCCTCTCCAAACTGTATCGAAGGCTTTGGAGAAGTCTTTAAATGCACAGTACAACTTTTTTTTGGTGATTAAAAACTATTCAATTCAAATTATTTAGTACAAAAATATTTTCCTAAAACCAGTTTGCGATTCCTTCAGGATATCAGTTCTTTCACAGAAGATAGTAGGTCTGTTATTTAGCACTGCCGTGAACAATTTCCCTAGACAACTTAAAATAGTTATTGCTCGATAATTTTCCGGGTCACTTATATCCCCTTTTCCTACGAAGTAGGCTACAGATCGCAAATTGTCCGGTAATGAGTCAGTGAGTCCATACGAATCCTTTCGTCGGCAAAATAAGGAGAACCATTGACATTAGAACCTTTATTTTTGGCATGAACGTGCATTAGGGCATTGTTACCAGCAAGTTCTGAGCTGACCGAATTCTGATGAAAATTTGATTTATAATTATTTTTTTTATTATTTATTGATAGCTCAGCGAGTGCACTGTCATGCCCATTGGGAACCATTGGCTGTATGTTTCACTGTATATATAACACAGTACAAAACGTGATGGGATAATGAAATAGGAAATGCTAATTTTCCATCATTTGTTAGTGCATTTATCTACACTGCTATTACCAGGCTACTTGCCATTCTTAATACACACAATTCAGTATATTGTTATAGATATATGTAAACTGTGGCCTTTAACGTGTATCCTATTTCACATTCAAACATTTCATCACAGACCAAATCATGCAGGCTTCAAATTTAGGTCAAATTGCCACTGATGATGAAACATCCTACATCAACCAATTAAGTCAGCCTGAAGCAATAACCCAGCAGAACATAGAAAGATCTGGTATCATCCTTCAGAGTAGCCTGTGAGCAACAATGATAAAATTTACTAAGGGTGAAACAAAGCTGTCCTGCTAGCCACCCAAGGAATTTATCAGCTTGTGTTGGGACATTTTGTTGGTATCATGTAAGTTGTTTAGTAGTTTACTCATTCAAATCTTCATACCATATTTTCTGTTATTCAACAGACAAATTTCTTTACTGGTTTTAATTGTTTAAGTTTTACTGGGTTATTCAATACTGTTTTAATCGAAAATTTCTGGTGATTTTTGATGAAAATCTCTAGTGATTCTGACTTGGGCTGCATGTGCCCATCTTAATATAGGCAGGATTTCAACTTGGGGCTGGGGGGGGGGGGGATTGCCAAGAGCTCAATGCCTGTCCTAATGCCTACCTTACTTCGTAGGTCCTGTGACGCATAGTCACACTGCCATGTGTTCTTATAGATCGGACGAATAATCCCGATGAGCCATGATTTCGGCATACTTCCAGTATCTAAAATGATGTTGAACAGGATTACGTATATCGGTAACATCATTTCAGAAGACGTTTTTATATATTCGTTTAGTAACTGATCATAACCAGAAGCCTTGTTATTTTTCAGTTACTTTATGGCTTTTCTGATTTCCTCCTCTGTGATGGGCATATCTATCGCATCATTCATTTCGCTGCCAGATATATCAAGAGCAAGTTCAGTTCTCCTGATGTCAGATTCATCAAGCTTATTTAGGTCACTAAAGTAATTAAAGAATGTTATCAGATCTATTGCATGATTTTCTTTCCTATTTCCAACTTTATTTACCAATTTCCAGTACTCCTTTGGGTCAGATTTTTTAAGTTTTCGTAATTCATCTGTTAAAGTTTCTTTATATTTGGAGTAATTCGATTTTAGCAAGGTTTTGTATTCTCTGCCAGCTTTTTGTAGATTTGTGTTGTTTTCTTCTGTTTTGTTTCTGCGGTATATATTTTTCAACGTCAAAAACTCTTTTCTTGTATCTGAACAGCTTTTATCAAACCAGGGTTTGTTAATCTTAGGTTGTTTGCGTTTATGAATTTTCTTATAGCCGAGAGTTTTTTCAGCACTTGTTAAAAGGCATGTGGTAATATGTTTTACTATGTCATCTATTTGGGATTTACATTCTTTTTTTGATTGTGTCGTTCTCATTTGACGTAGATTACAAATAGCGTCATATATATTCTCAACATCCATCAAATCTATATTTTGTTCGAAAATGGAGCTCACAGAAGGAACCCACTTTCGCAGAACATATTCAGTTCCGGGCTCAGCGTCTGTTTGACAAGGAACAATGCATACCCATAGAGTGAGTACAATAGGACAGTGTATATCTGAATATAGAGGGTTAAAATCTAAACTTCCAAATCCTTGATATATTTAAACATGTTGGAGCTAACCACAGCATAGTCAATGAGGCTAACACCTTTGGATGTAGTTCTACCAATTTCACGATCTGAACCAACCCTACCGTTAACAATAAACATATTTGTATTTTGACAAAACTCAATAAACTTATATCCCCAGCTGGTAACTCGTCCATTATCTTGTGAGTGTCTTACCAATCTAATACCATAGTTACTAAGTATTTGTGGACCTAACAAGAAGTTTGTTAGATCCTATTCCATTTCCATATAATCTGTAAGTATTTCCTGTGTCTATACATAATCATTCATAATTTTCGATCTGTCATTAAAGTCACCCATAAGACATATGTGTGAGTAAGTACTGGAAACACGCATAAAATAATTCGAGGAATTAGGTCGAGGAAACAGTCTTGATCTGCGTAGTCAGATCCTTCAGGTGGAACATACAGGTAAAACATCTGTTCCCAATAGTTCTTTTGTGCCACGTAACCACATAACATACGGATTTTCAGTTTTAATTTCATTCAGGTATTTACTATATTTTTGTTTACAAAGTACAGCAATTACTGATTTTCCATTCTTTCGTAGACCCGAGTGAGCTTTTGGTATAACGTCGAACTCTTCAATTTCGACCACGTCAGTCTCTTTCAGTTTTGTTTCTGTAGCAAACACAATATCATGTTGACGTAGGAAAATCTTAAAGTCGGGAGATAGAAGTTTTGATTTTAATCCACAGACATTCAAACCACATAATTTTAAGTTCACTCCATGAGAACGCGAATCACTATTCGGTGAATTATCACCAACTAGTTCTGTTTTCGATGATCCATCAGATCTTCTGTCAGTTGAGTAATTAATACTTGCATTCGGGTGAATAGCATCACTACTCACAAGTCTGATGTATGATAGACCAGAAGGTACACATGTACTCTTAGTTTGTGAAGAGTCGCCGTTATTAAAAAACACACTGTTCTGTTGAAGGGTTTGACTCGATACCACCCTCGCACCCCTAGTAATACTCACTAGCATTGCCGTCGGTCTCCATCTCAGCGCGGTTCTCAGCGAGTAAGGTGGCTTGAAACTGAAAATGGGGCTCTACATCATGAGGTGGAAATCCGGGCGCACGACGATGTGCGTTGTGGTCTGGAACAAAGACAGGTGTTGCCGGGCGGAAATTGAATTGCATTGGACGGTACAAAAAGTTCGAGTCCGCCTCGTTGTACAGCCTATTGTTGATGTATAATTTGTCCACCACAAGTCGAGCTAAGTGACCCTCCTGTCTGGCTTGTCTCATGACTGGGAAAAGGCGCCGTCTTTTGTCTACAATCTCCGCTGGATATTGATCACTGACGCTGAAGTTTGTTCCATACAACTTTTCCCTTGCCTTTTGTTTCACCGTCTCGCGTGCTTTAAATTTTGAGAATTTGGCAACAATTGGCCTTGGTCTTGAGGGTCCCACGCGTGGTCGACCTATGCGATGAACGCGTTCAAATTCAACGTTGTCCTTGAAATCCATCTGCTCTTTTAGAAATTTGTGGACAACGGCTTCGGCGTCCTCTCCGTTGCTTTCGGGTATACCGTGAAACAATAAATTATCCCTCATGGAACGTGCTTCAGAATATAACATATTCTCCTTCACCTTTTCCAGTTCGTGTCTCAGATGTTCATTTTCCAGTTTTGTTTGCCTAATTTCACCTAGTTCACTTTCTACATGTTTCAGCCTATCTTTTGTCTTGATGTTGTCTCTAACAATTTCATCAAACGTGTCACTGATACTCTGAGTACTTACTTCTAGGTCTTTAACAGTTGTACTCATCTCTTTCATCCCAGTCTCTATCCGCGTCACTTTCCCCTGTACTTGACATACGTCAGCCTTGATGCTCTCCAAAGAAGCTACCTGTGTTTCGATGCGGATAAGACGTTGTTCCAGTCTTTCGAGAATGTTGCGAATCCCAGGACCGTTTCCTGGAAATGCCTGTGCAGGTGTAGAGAAATGAGGGCCGGCCATAAACTGGCTCTGGTTCGGAGGGGAGTATATGGTGTTATGTGCTATAATGTTAGGATATAGAGCCTCCCTTGTTTCAGCGAGCAAATTAGAGGTGGACAGTTCAGTATAATTATCGTGTTGTTGTTGTTGACTCGGCTGATTTTGAAAGCCTCCGGCGCCCACAGGTAAACTCATCGATCTTAGCGCCTTTCACACTCCGGAATGTTTCTTTTTCCGCTTCCTCGCCTTTTTGTTACTCCCTTCATTCACCATAAAACATCTGGTACACGTAAATCCGTTTCAAACATTGTTCTATGCAGTTCAGACCAAGAGATAATTTTCATCCGCCATCTTGTATTCTTCAAACAAAAGGGGGATACGATAGTGACGAGAGTAGTATGTGTATGGAGCTTCGAAAATATGACTCAAACGGTAAGGAAATTCCAAGTGACGAAGAAGGAGATGAAGAGAAACAAGACAATGAAGAAGAAATTCAGGTGGATCCTCAAGGTGACGGTACACCATTAGAACGTGATGCTACCAGTATTGAAAATGAGAATGTGAACGTGATTGAAGCGGATATTCATATTGTATGTGGAGAAGGAACAACTGTTGGCATAGCCAATAAATCGCCAGTTCGGGAAAAAACTGAATTTTTTTGAACATGTGCATACAGAGGTCAAATCGCAGACAGTGGAGAGTTCTAACACCGTTCGAGCGGCTCGCGGGACTATGTGTGTAGACCCTCATGAAGAGATTTCTCCCGCGCCAGCGAGTGAGCACGAGAGTGTGATGGAAGCGGAATCGACCAACACTGAAGAAACAATAACTGACTCTCAAGTGACTAGGACACCTACTCTGGGTGTGGTGGACAATACATTGCTGTTGGAGTACAGACAAAAGGCCGCAACGTTGCGGAAATATAAGAAAAGACATGGGAGATCAAAATGAACTGTCTTTGTTTAAATTTCGCAATGGATTTAATTATCACCTCTGTTTTTAGCCCACCATCGCTTTTCGTCCGTGGTCCGTCGTCCGTTCGTCGTCCGTCCGTCAGTCCCGTCAGTCCGTCCGTAAACAATTCTTGTTATCGCGATTTCTCAGGAACTACTTTATGGATCTTTCTCAAATTTGGTACACAGGTTCCCCTTGGGGTCTAGTTGTGCAAGATACCGATTCGAACATCCAATATGGCCACCAGGCAGCCATCTTGGATTTCCCCATGAAACCTTGTTATTGCGATTTCTCAGGAACTACTGCGTGGATCTTTCTCAAATTTGGTACACAGGTTCCTCGTGGGGTTTAGTTGCGCAAGATACCTTTTCTGGTTCGATTCGAAAATCCAAAATGGCCACCAGGCAACTATCTTGGATTTCTCCATGAATAATTGTTATCGTCATTTCTCAGGAAGTACTGCATGGATCTTTCTCAAATTTGGTACACAGGTTCACCTTGGGGTCTAGTTGTGCAAGATACCTTTTCTGGTCCGATTTGAAAATCCAATATGGCCACCAGGCAGCCATCTTGGATTTCCCCATGAAACCTTGTTATCGCGATTTCTCAGGAAGTATTGCGTAGATTCTTTCTCAGATTTGGTACACAGGTTCCCCTTGGGGTCTAGTTGTGCAAGAAACCTTTCTTGGTCCGATTCGAAAATCCAATATGGCCACCAGGCAGCCATCTTGGATTTCCCCATGAAACCTTGTTATTGCGATTTCTCAGGAACTACTGCGTGGATCTTTCTCAAATTTGGTACACAGGTTCCTCGTGGGGTTTAGTTGCGCAAGATACCTTTTCTGGTTCGATTCGAAAATCCAAAATGGCCACCAGGCAACCATCTTGGATTTCTCCATGAATAATTGTTATCGTCATTTCTCAGGAAGTACTGCATGGATCTTTCTCAAATTTGCTACACAGGTTCACCTTGGGGTCTAGTTGTGCAAGATACCTTTTCTGGTCCGATTTGAAAATCCAATATGGCCACCAGGCAGCCATCTTGGATTTCCCCATGAAATTTTTTTATCGTAATTTTTCAGGAAGTACTGCATGGATCTTTTTCAAATTTGGTACACAGGTTCCCCTTAGGGTCTAGTTGTGCAAGATACCTTTTTCGGTCCGAATCGAAAATCCAATATGGCCACAAGGCAGCCATCTCGGATTTCCCCATGAAACCTTGTTATCGCGATTTCTCAGGAACTACAGCATGGATCTTTCTCAAATTTGGTACCCAGGTTCCCCTTGGGGTCTAGTTGTGCGAGATTCCTTTTCTGGTCCGATTCGAAAATCCAATATGGCCACAAGGCAGCCATCTTGGATTTCCCCATGAAACCTTGTTATCGCGATTTCTCAGGAAGTACTGCGTAGATTTGGTACACAGGTTCCCCTTAGGGTCTAGTTGTGCAAGAAACCTTTTTTGGTCCGATTCGAAAATCCAATATGGCCACCAGGCAGCCATCTTGGATTTCCCCATGAAACCTTGTTATTGCGATTTCTCAGGAACTACTGTGTGGATCTTTCTCAAATTTGGTACACAGGTTCCTCGTGGGGTTTAGTTGCGCAAGATACCTTTTCTGGTTCGATTCGAAAATCCAAAATGGCCACCAGGCAACCATCTTGGATTTCTCCATGAATAATTGTTATCGTCATTTCTCAGGAAGTACTGCATGGATCTTTCTCAAATTTGGTACACAGGTTCACCTTGGGGTCTAGTTGTGCAAGATACCCTTTCTGGTCCGATTTGAAAATCCAATATGGCCACCAGGCAGCCATCTTGGATTTCCCCATGAAATTTTTTTATCGTAATTTTTCAGGAAGTACTGCATGGATCTTTTTCAAATTTGGTACACAGGTTCCCCTTAGGGTCTAGTTGTGCAAGATACCTTTTTTGGTCCGATTCGAAAATCCAATATGGCCACCAGGCAGCCATCTTGGATTTCCCCATGAAACCTTGTTATCGATTTCTCAGGAACTACTGCATGGATCTTTCTCAAATTTGGTACACAGGTTCCCCTTGGGGTCTAGTTGTGCAAGATACCTTTTCTGGTCCGATTCGAAAATCCAATATGGCCACCAGGCAACCATCTTGGATTTCCCCATGAAATCTTGTTATCGCGATTTCTCAGGAACTACTGCATGGATCTTTCTCAAATTTGGTACACAGGTTCACCTTGGGGTCTAGTTGTGCAAGATACCTTTTTTGGTCCGATTCGAATATCCAATATGGCCACCAGGCAGCCATCTTGGATTTCCCCATGAAATTTTTTTATCGTAATTTTTCAGGAAGTACTGCATGGATCTTTTTCAAATTTGGTACCCAGGTTCCTCTTGGTGTCTAGTTGTGCGAGATTCCTTTTCTGGTCCGATTCGAAAATCCAATATGGCCACAAGGCAGCCATCTTGGATTTCCCCATGAAACCTTGTTATCGCGATTTCTCAGGAAGTACTGCGTAGATTCTTTCTCAGATTTGGTACACAGGTTCCCCTTGGGGTCTAGTTGTGCATGAAACCTTTTTTGGTCCGATTCGAAAATCCAATATGGCCACCAGGCAGCCATATTGGATTTCCCCATGAAACTTTATCGTCATTTCTCAGGAAGTACTGCATGGATCTTTCTCAAATTTGGTACACAGGTTCCCCTTGGGGTCTAGTAGTGCAAGATATCCTTCCTGGTCCGATTTGAAAATCTAGTATGGCCACCAGGCAGCCATCTTGGATTTTTCCATGAAACTTTATCGTCATTACTCCGGAACTATTGCATGGATCTTTCTCATATTTGGTACACAGGTTCCCCTTAGGGTCTCGATATGCAAGATGCCTTTTTCGGTCCGAAAAGAAAATCCAATATGGTCACCAGGCGGCCATCTTAGACTTTCACATGAAATTTTGTTATCGTGATTTCTCAGGAAGTACTGCCTGGATCTTTCTCAAATTGATACACAGGTTCTCCTTTGGGTCCAGTTGTGCAAGATACCTTTTTTGGTCCGATTCCAAAATCCAATATGTCCATCAGGCGGCCATCTTGGATTTTCCCATGAAACTGTGTTATCGTGATTTCTCAGGAAGTACTGCATGGATCTTTCTCAAATTTGGTACACGGGGTCCCCTTAGAGTCTAGTTGTGCAAGATATCTTCTTCGGTCCGAATCGAAAATCCAATATGGCCACAAGGCGGCCATCTTGAATTTCCCCTTGAAACATTGTTATCGTGAATTCTCCGGAAATATTTCATGGGGCCTAGTAGTGCAAGATACCTTTTTTGGTCCGATTCGAAAATCCAATTAATACGGTATTCCCGAGTTGTGACGTTGCATCACAAGAGTCGGCGGATCAAACGGTGGGGCATATTCTATATATTGACTATAGAGAATATCCATACCTTCACCTTCCATATCAAGGAGTTCAAATAATTCGGAATTAAAATATATTTCTTCAAATTTTAAATCAGTTTTCTTTAGTCCATGCAGTAGCAAGTGAACTGCTCCACCCTTTCGTCTGCCGGCGGGTCGGCTACATGAAGGGATGTCACTCTAGTGACTCAACGTCATAACTCGACAACTGTAGACTACTGCATGTTTCGATCCAAGGGACATAATCTGGATTCAGGCACTTTCGAAGTTTCAACATTACTGCGCGGACCGGATCCCTTCAGTATTAAGTATTGTACCGTCTTACTATTTTCGAGCATGGTATCTTAAAAGAGGTATCTCAAACTAGCCCAGCAAACAGAACAGAATTAGCATTCGTTCCTAATTATAAAATCCTAAGTATGTTTCATAGCTCATGCCAAAGTGTCAAAGAGATTGGTCTTCGCTTCCAGTACCCAATGATGACACGTGCAAAAAAAATAAAATAAAAACAATACTACAAAACGGAGGCGAAAGATCCTCTGTACATGTACATTCACTTTCAGACTAACTTTGCTCATTTCTCTTGTATTATAACAACAGACATAAGTACAGTTTCTAGAAATTTTGAAACTCCTGAAACTTAGATTATATCTTGGCGTTTTTCAGTGTCCCTTTTCGATCTTTTTCGCTCAGACTCGAAATTCTGTAAACAAAATTACAAATCAATCGTTTGTTCTTAGTAACAATGAACAAAAAGATCCTCTAGTCATTAGCTTACAATTATCGGACAATGGTGGGCGCCAAGATCCTTCAGGATCTCTCGTATTCTTTCTAAAGGCCAGTTCTGCAGTGTTTAGAGTCGGAACTTTAAACACAAATGGGCTACGAGACAATGACAAGCAAAGACAAGTTCATGATTTTGTGCTTCACAATGAAATTGACATTTTATTTCTACAAGAGACTCATTTTGTTAAAAATTGTGACTCTAATCGCTTAAATATTCTCGGTGATTGTAAATGGGCCTATGGCACAACTTTAAGTTGTGGTGTGGGTATTATCATTAGATATTCGGTACCATGCAGTATAAACTATGTGAAAAGATGTCCGTATGGTAGATATATCGTGGTATCTGCCAAAATATACGAAATTGACATAAAACTGGTGTGTGTGTATTGCCCGAATAATGTAACTGAGCGTAGGTAATTTATAAAAGAATTAGACCCTATCTTGGCTGGGAATGACCCCATAATTCTTGGTGGTGATTTTAATTTTGTTGAAAATTTTACTCTTGATAAATTAGGTGGTAACAACCTGAAAGGCTCGGGGGTAAGGCTGAAATGCAAACTTTGAAGAGTGATTATGATTTGTGTGACATATTTCGTTCAAAGCACCCCGAAACGAAGATGTATACATGGTCAGGTGCGGACATCTCCACCAGGCTTGATAGTTTTTATATCAGTACTGTTTTCAGTAATAGTTTAGAGGATTGTGGCGTGAGCCATGTGTCTTTCTCTGACCATTCGTGTGCTTTTATGGATATTAAATTTGATGATGTTATTTGCATGGGACCGGGATATTGGAAATGTAATGTTTCTTATCTGTCCGATGACGAAGTTGAGGGAAATGTTTAATACGGAACATTTCTTGCCAAAGAGCTAAGATGAAGAGGCAGAAATTACATGATTTGAGGTTGGAATTACATTTGCTGCAAGCGGATCCGGGGGGAATAATGATGAAGTTGCTTCCGCAAAGGCATCAATTAATTATATGTAGAAGGAAAGTTCACAGGGTGCTATGATTAGATCTAAGGCTGTACAATTGGAACAATCCAAAAAGCCCACGAGATTTTTTTTGAGGAGGGGAAAAAATTGTGGCAAAAAAAAATAATTAAGACACTAGTGTGTAACGATAAAGCTGGGGTTGTTCACAGTGATCAACATTCAATATCAGAGTGTGTAAGAACTTTTTATGAAAAGCTGTATACTGCGCAAGAGACAGATGAGGATGTACAAAATGACTTTTTGCAGAATTTGCCGTCTTTATTTATAGAGCTACGTGATAGTTGTGAGGGTGTTTTAACTGTTCAAGAATGTTATGAGGCACTAAAAGGCATGCCATCTTACAAATCGGCTGGAGCGGACGGATTGCCTGCCGAATTTTATCTACAGTTTTGGTCCCTTATCGGGGAAGCTTTTGTGAAAGTAATCAACAATTGTTTTAGTGAAAATTTATTGTGTCCATCTCAACGTGTTGGCTTCATTATTTTATTATGTAAATTACAAGACATATAAGGGAAGTGGGAAGAGGTGCCGACATACTGACCCAGCGAATTTTGAGCACATCAAAAATTGGAGGCCAATAAGCTTATGAAATGTAGACTACAAAATTGTGTCAAAATCTCTTTGCAATAGGCTGAAAGGAGTTGTCGAACATATAGTGGGCCAGGATCAAACATGTGGGATATCTGGGCGCAATTTTTTTTGACAATCTTCATTTGTTACGTAATACTTACGACTATGTTGTCCAGAATGATTTACAGGCATATTTTGTGAACCTAGATCAAGAGAAGGCTTTTGATAGAGTTGACTGGAGATTTATGTTTCGGTGCTTACAAAAGTATGGGTTCGGCCCTGGATTCTGTAAATGGATTCCCATGTTATACAATGGCATATCGAGCAAAATTATTGTTAATGGTTTTTTAACAGATTGTTTCACTTTGTCACGTGGTGTAAGACAAGGTTGTGTAATTTCACCATTGTTGTATGTTATGACACTTGAGCCATTTATAGTGGCTGTTCGTGCAAATACTGAAATTAGGGGTATTAAAATACACAGATGTGCTAAAGACACAAAAGTTTCGGCATTTACCGATGATACTACTGTCATGGTTTCTGACAAAAAAAATCCATGAATGGATTAGTGAGCGTGTCGAAACGCTATGAGAAGGCCTCTGGGGCCAGGGTCAATTTTGTTAAAAGTACTGTTCTTCCGATTGGAAGAGGGAGAATAGCGGTCTCGAGCAGGTGGGGCTGACTGTAGTAGACTCAGCCAAAATGTGGTGTTTATTTTGGGACCAATTGTGATGAGCTAAATAGCCAATTAAGGCTTCCCAAAATGGAGAAAGTGTTAGATTTTTCCAAATATAGAGATCTAACCCTCCGTGGGAGAGCTGTGTTTATCAACTGTGTCGCTCTTGTTGGTATTTGGTTCATGGTTCAGTCAACGTTTCTGTCAAACAATTGTGTAAATAAGTGTACACAGTTAGTGTTTAAATTTATGTGGAACGGGAAGCCAGAAGGAGTCCGTAGAAATGTGTTGTATAACGGGTTTCTTGATAGTGGTGTAAATTTACAATGTCTTTCAGCTAAGCTGAAAACATTTGCTGTAATGCATATTTTAAAGCTTATTGCTGGGTCGAAAACTGACTGGACGCATTTTGCGATTTATTGGCTGGGATTCCCCCTTCGTAAAGAACGTCCTGACTTTGCATCGTGCAGGATTCCACATTCAGAGAAAGTACCTCGTTTTTACCAATTTACTTTGACTGCTTGGAAAGAGTATGTAGCTTTAATGCAACCCAGCTCACTATTTCGGCCCAGCAAATTTATTTATCGAATATTTTCAAACACGGTTATTGAGAAGCCGAGAATAGAAAGTCGGTTACCAAATTTGCCCTGGAAAGACATATGGGGGAACGTGTTCAATTCATTTGTTGATCACAATTTGGTTAATTTTGCTTTTAAACTTTCTCATGATATTCTTCCTGTACGAGAAACTTTGTTAAATAGACACATAGCTGACACGGATTTGTGTTTATTTTGTAACAATGTGGAAACTCGAGAACATTTGTTTGTTAATTGTCAGATGACGCGAAATGTGTTCAGGACTTTACAACACCTGTTTATATCATACTGTAACTGTTCACCATCATATACTGAGGAAGATTTGATATATAAATTATTCAGGCCAAATGTATCTAACGAGCAATTTGATGTGGTGATATATTTATTAAATATGATTTTGTTTAGTGTATGGTGTTCGAGGAATGAGACAATTTTCAACAAGAAGAATGTGTCTCAAACTGCCATCGTTAAGGTCATTAAGGTCGTTAAGGTCATTAAGGCCCGCTTACGACAGAGAGTAACTGTGGACCATTATAGAATGAGTGAGCAATCCTTCTGGAAATATTGGTGTGTAAACGGCGTGTTTGCCCGTGTAAATAACTCAAAATTGCTGTATCTATTATAGAACCAGTGTATAATTAAGTCCAGCAGTCTATATCATACCTGTGAGAATTTCTTGCTTTTATATTACAATGTGACTGACTGTGATGGTTGTGTATAAATTGATTTGATACGTGAATAAACTATTTTTCATATCAAAAGAAAAAAACCAAAACATTTCTTTTTCATTTTTCCATTGATGCACATATTTGTACGTCTCATTGAAAATTGGAAATGTGTATTCCTAAAGTGAAACCTGGTAAATATTGTGAATTTCGAAAAGACGTTTAAGGACATTCAACTTTATTTTGATAAGTTCATAGTTGTATATCGAAAGCCAAAGCCTGACCGAACGAATGCATAAGCGGTTCTATGGTTAATGGTTAGTACTCTGAACTTTGAATCCAGTGATCCGAGTTCAAATCTCGGTAGAACCTAATATTTATAGTTTTCCCCTCTAACATTTGTTTTCGTTATTTTTCATTGGTGAACGTCTCATTGAAAATTGGAAATGTGTATTCTTGAAGTGAAATATGGTAAATATTGTGGATTTCTAAATGACATTTAAGGATATTCAATTGTATTTGTTTTATCTCGGTTTTTCCTTTTTTACGCACGATTAGTCTTATTTTTAATTATATTAGCAAATTTGACTTCGAAACATTGGAAAGGAGGTTTTTTGAGCTGAACATACTTGCCAGTATGAATGGCGATGAAGTAGTATGTAACTTTCAAACTCATTGCACTTATTAATGGAAAACATTGTTTTTACCTTTCAACCGCTCTATGATAGTGTAATGATGCTAGTTTATGTTTGCAACAGACTATAGTTTGTGACGTCGCTATTCTGACGTCACGCACCGTTGTATTTTGGTTCCAGCGTTGCCGATATTTACACTTGATGTATTACTTCACTGGTCTACGCAATAAACCGTAGATCTGGTGATTTCCGTATTTTGTTCTGTCTTTGTGATGCCAACCACGCCTGCAGATATCGACGGCATTACATTGGCGTCAAGAAGTGAGATTTCCTCTCGAAACCAGAGGAAATATTTAAAGAAAACTGAACTTTGTGCGGACACGTACGACGGTGGAGTCCAGTTTCCGACATCATCAAGTACACATTGGTGAGATCGTTTCAATCTGGATTTTGATTGAAGTAATTCAGTGAAAATATCCCATCGTCATCTTACTGATAGTTTCCAGAAGTTATAGATTCTGGTACATACAAAATATTTTACTTGCAGAAAATTAGAATTGAATATAGACTGTTGTTGTTGTTGTCTCCCCCCCCCCCCACCGCCCCCGTTTCCCCCGTTACACTCTATAAATCAGCAACAACAACACTATTTTATTCGTTCCAGATAATTGAAAGAGCCAAGCTGTTTACGTGCAGACAATTGCATGGCGTTGTGAGTGTCGTGTTGTTTTCTATAGTCTATTTCATAAACTCTTGTAACGTCCTAGTTCGACAGTTACAGGTGATTTTTTTTTTCTCTCTCTCTCGCTAGTTATTGCATATTGACTTGATATTGTGAAGTGATGTTCATATAATACTTGTAACTAAATGCAGTGAAAGTCATTGAAGAGTGTGACATAACTTCTATTGCATACAGTAACAGTGGTGGTAAATTCTACCATTAGTTTTACAGCATATTGTGAAATTTATTGGCATAATACTGTCTGCACTCATTGACGATTCTGCCACTATTTCTTTTGTATTCAGTGGGATTCTTATTAAATTCTGTCAATATTTTTTTTGCATACTGTGAAGTTTATTGATAATTCTAATCACACACACTATTGCATACAGTGGAATTCATCGCATATTCTGTCGTTATTTCTATAGTATAAAGTGGCATTCATGGTAAACTTATAATTATTTTTTTCACATATTGGCAAATTTGTTGATAATCTTGCCAGCATCCCGATTTCATACAGTGAAACTCATTGAATATTTCTCTATTATTTAAATTAGATGGCGAGAAATTCTTTGTAAATTGTCTCCTTAGTTATATTGAATATTAAGGAATATATTGGACATTTTGTCATTGTCTTGCTGTATACTTAGGATTTACAGTAGTGTTTGACAGTATTCCTGTTTAATTCTATAAACACTTACCGTATCCATGAGTATTGGGGATTTGCATAAATTTCTTGAACGTCGACCTCTAGTTATTCCCAGTGTAGAAAATAGTCGATTCGCCATTTTGCTGTCAGAGAGTAAGGCCTCCTATTTAGAGAGTAATTCTCAAGTTGGACAACTTCCACTGACTTTCCTGTATGAGCCTGGACAGCGAGCTAAAGATTTGGTAAATCTGCTCATTGAAGAATTACCTAAACTTACATCGAAGGAACGGAAACCTGCCATTGTGTATGTCTGGGTTGGAACTTGCGATTTGACGGTCAAAAGTTCACGGAAAACGGTTGATGTGAGACACTGGGGTGATCAAACACCAAACCAGGTTTTTGAACAATTAATTAGACTTCGAGATTTTATTCTCTCAAGTTCTTGCTTTGTGAAGTTTATAAGCCTCCCCTCGCAGTCCATTATCAAGTACAACCAATCCAAGGGTAACAGGGAAAATAATTGGGAAGAAGCAGAGAAGGAAGTCCAACGACAGTGTGATTATCTTAATGCCAAAATCTACTCTCTAAACGAGCCTTTGGGTCGAAATACACTAAACTTTCAAACAGATTTGATAAGAAATAGGAAAAACCGAGCCCCAAAAGTCAACTTCGACCTCCAATTTGATGGTGTACACCCAACCGATTTGTTGGCTAGAAAGTGGCTTAGGCGGTTACAGTTGGACATAGTTACTGAGTGCTACCAAGAAAACTTGGATGTGCTGAGCGTAACAGTAGACCCACAGGAGCTACAAAGTTTCAATTTGAACGATGGCGGGAACAGAAGATGAGATGAATTATTCAACTATTGAGAGTAGGCATGCTAACTGGAGCAATGAACCCCAGCTGGAAGACACAGCGTCACAGCAAGGGAATGGAACAGAATCATTGCAAACCATCATGCAAAATTTAGTGTCTGAAATAAAAAGTATTCGCATCGACCACCATGAGCTGACAAAAAGTATGGTGGACATAAGGAAAGAACAGACTAAGCAAGGGGACTTAATTACAATTCTCCAACAGTCTATTGGTAAGCAAGGTTTCTAACTCTGTGGTTTCTGTACCAACAGATGCAAGAAGTACAGATGTTAGAAGGGACTCAAATTTAGTTAACCTACAATGTCCAGTTTCTTCCCTGAACTAAACACCATATCAAGATGGGAACAAGGAAGAGGACCAAGGGCAATGGATAACAATAATCCGACTGCCAATGAGAATGCTAACCTGAATAATAATTATTCCCAGGTTCAGTCATTCCGTCGGTCTGATGTTCCTCGTCACAAACTTGACAAATATGATGGAAAAGATGAGTGCGGATTCTTCATCCTTCCATTTGAGCGGATAGCTAGGCGCTGTCAGTGGACTGATGACGAGATGGTGGACAGACTCCAAGATTGTCTGAGAGGGGATGCAGTCCGCTTCCTTTGCACACTACCGGATGCTGTGAGAGATAATTATGCAGAGCTAAAAAAATCAATATCTGAGAGGTTTGGTAGAAAGGAACCACCTTCAACAGCTCGTAAACGCCTGTCAGACATTCGACAAAAGAAAGAGACCCCGGAGGAGTTTGCAGAAGAGGTGCGCAGGTTGGCTGTGAAAGCATTCCCGGATGTCAACCAAGAGTTGAGCGAACAGTTGGCAGCTGAAGCTTTTTTGAAAGGGTATAAAAACCCGAAGGTAGCTTATGCAGCCATGAATCAGCGACCAGAGACTCTCGCCAAGGCACTTGATGAGGTGATCACTCTGGAACATAGCTACAAAGCGACAGTTGCGCGTGATTCTGCACAACGTACACGACGTGTTTCATGGCAAGACGAACACTCAGAAGGCTCGGATGAAGAACAGCCGGTATCGAGACGAATCCAGGGAGGACGAACTTATCCACCTGGGAAATCATTTGGGGATCGACTTGACAAAATCGAACAGTTTACTGGCCAAAATTCCAGCTGTTATTACTCAGCAATCTAGCAGTTTAGCTAAGGGAACAGATGCTAAAATAGGGACGAAGAGTGTTGTCTGTTATAATTGCGGTTGTAAGGGTCATTTAGACAGGGGTGTCCAAAACTTCGGTCAGGGAGCCCAGCCCCCTGGCGGGCAAGATCCCGTAGCCCGGATGTCGCAACACCTGAACGGAGCAGCGATAGCAGCCCGAACATTAAATCGAGGATCGAACACAATAACCCCAAACCAACTATCACTCTGGGACGTTTAACTCGATCAATAAACAGTATTGTGATTCCTGTGAACATCAACGGTACAGAAGCGGAGGCTCTGACTGATACGGGTGCTGATGCCACTATTATTTCTGAGGAACTAGCTAGAGAAGCCAAGCTATCACTGCAGGATTCATATCCCCTCAAGTTGTACAATGCCGAAGATGGGGCAGAAATGGATGCCAAGGGAGGAGTCACTGCGACACTTCTTTTAGCGGGAAAAACTTGGAAATGGCCTGTTTATATAGCACCAATCAGGGACCAAGCACTCATAGGCCTGGATTTCCTCAAAGAGATAGATGCCACCATCTTGTCCAAGCAAGGTGACCTGATCATCCAAGGAACAGTGATATCGGGGAAGAGAGGTGATACAGACAGCAACTACAAAGTTACTTCGGTCACTCTTAACGTGTCAGCGACAATTCCACCGGAAAGTGAGAGGGTTGTAATTGGAAGAGTACGGACACCTGATCCAACTCGAACTGCAGTTCTGGACCCGGGCTCACTTCATGGAGGATTGTTTGCTGGTTCTGTGTTGGTGGAGATGAAGGACCTGGTTCCTGTCAGGGTACTGAACCCCAACCCCTCTTCTGTGAGGATGGCGAGAGGTACTTACCACCGGCAAATTGGTAGAAGCACAACCGGATCACCCATATGAATGGACAAATGAAGCGTCACTAGAGTCTCCTTCTGTACGCAGATTGTCAGAGGAGGCAGTGATACCACCTCACTTAAAAGACCTGTGGAATAACTGTCGCACGAACTTCACTCCAGAGCAAGCAGATGCAGTCAAGGAAGTGCTTATTGAATTTCAAGACATATTTGCCAAGGACAGTGAGGATCTCGGTTGCTTCTCTGAGGTTTCCCATCATATATCAACGCAGGATTCTCCCCCTATCCGTCAACCAGTGAGGAGAACTCCGCTGGGTTTCCAAGATGAGGAAGAAGCACATCTTAAGGGCCTGATCGACAGTGGTGTTGTGGTACCTTCTCAATCAGAGTGGGCAAGTCCTGTAGTACTGGTTCGGAAGAAGGATGGTGGATTGCTCTGGTGCGTTGACTGTCGTAGGCTAAATGACGCAACTCGGAAAGATGCCTACCTCCTTCCAAAGATTGAGGAATGTCTAGACACACTTAGTGGAGCAACTATGTTTTCCACATTGGATTTACAAAGTGGATATCACCAAATAGAAATGGCAGAGGAGGACACGAGTAAAACTGCTTTCATTACGAGGTTTGGTTTATTCGAGTTTACCAGGATGCCGTTTGGATTGTGTGGAGCCCCTGGAACATTCCAGAGGGCAATGAAGCTGGTTCTCAGGGGACTTCAATGGAAACACGTCCTGATTTATCTTGATGATGTCATTGTCACGGGAACAACCTTTGATGAACACTTGGCCAACCTTGTTGAAGTTTTCAAAAGAATTCATCACACAACCTGAAACTAAAGCCAAAGAAATGTATGCTGTCCAAAAGAAAGTTCTTTTCCTGGGACATGTAGTCAGGGAGCAAGGAGTGGAAACTAACCCAGCCTTGGTGGACTGTACAAACCTTTCTCGGCCTGACCAACTATTACCGCAAATTTGTTCGGGATTACGCCGATAGAGCAAAGCCGCTGTATAACCTAGTGAAAAAGAAAGCTGTGTTGATTGGTCAGCTGAACAAGACGGCACATTCAAAGACCTAAAGGAGTGTCTCACATCAGCCCCGATACTAACCTATCTCCTGTCCAGTGGAACATTTATCCTGGATACAGATGCATCAAACTATGCTGTTGGGGCAGTCCTGTCACAAGTCCAGGAGGGAGAAGAAAAGGTGGTGGCTCATGCCAGCAAGCGTCTGAGTCCTGCACAGGAACGTTATTGCGTCACCAGACGCGAACTTCTTGCCATAGTTAGCTTCACGGCCCATTTTCGTCATTATCTCTTGGGGCAGAAGTTCATCCTTAGAACAGATCACAGCAGCCTGACCTGGCTTTTCCGCTTCAAATCACCACAAGGTCAACTAGCTCGATGGCTGGAAGAATTAAGCCAGTACCATTTTGTGATACAACATCGTGCCGTTAATAAGCAAAATAACGCAGATGCCATGTTCCGAGTCTCAGATTACCAAGCCTGTGACTAGGATCGATCCATTACAGCTCCCATGTGGCGGATGCGATCATTGCCAAAAACTGAGCAAAGAATGGGAATGTTTCGAACAAGATGTTGATGACATCTTTCCGTTGACCATCCGTAGGCTGCCATCCTTCAAGGCTACTGCATCCTCTGTGGCAAGCAACTGGCTTCCGGGTTACGCAAATGAAGAACTACAGGATGCACAAATGACCGATCCGGATCTCATTATCTTGAGAAAGTGGGTTCAGGAAGGCCCACCAGCAGAAAATGAGCATGTTTCCCTAGAAAGCCCAGCGCTGAGACATTTCTGGCTGTGTTTCCAACAAATAGTGATGATTGATGGCCTGCTATATTACCAATGGGAGAATCCAGATGGCGGTGAACGTCAGTGCTTGATTATCCCAGACAGCATGAAACAAGAGGTGTTAAACCTATGCCATGATCTACCGACTGCAGGACATCCAGGCATCACCCGTACCTTGGAACGAGTTAAACAACTATTTTATTGGGTAGGGCTTTCTGGAGATGTCGACAAGTATGTTTCACGTTGTAAGCAGTGTTCCTTACGAAAACGGGATTGTCGTCCTGGTAGAGCTAACTTACAACAGTATCAGTGTGGTGCCCCAATGGATAGGGTTCAGTTGGATATTCTTGGACCCTTTCCCCTGTCAAAGCGTGGGAACAAATATGTGTTGGTTATTATAGACCAATTCACCAAATGGACAGAAGCTCACGGGCTACCAGACCAGACCGCAGAAACTACTGCCAGGACATTACTTCATGAGTTTATCTCACGGTTCGGGATACCACTAGAGCTGCACACAGACCAGGGTCGATATTTTGACAGCAACCTCTTCCAGAGGCTTTGTGACTGACTGGGAATCGCAAAAACAAGAACAACCCCATACCACCCATCCTCAAACGGGTTAGTTGAGAGATTTAACAGAACCTTGCTACAAATGATACGGTGTTGATGAACTGGGTGGGATGAACATTTGTCTCTCCTCACTGCTGCTTATCGAGTCACTCCGCACTCAGCCACTGGCCTGACGCCAAATAAAATGGTTTTTGGGCTGGAACCCTACCAACCAGAAGGTAATGTTGAATAAGGCTGATGACTCCATGGATGATTCCAATCCCCTGGACTTTGTTGATTCTATTGAAGCTGCCTTGAACCGTAGTCATGCCTTTGTGCGCCAGTCCCCTAAGGAAGTACAACGTAAACAAAAGAGGTTGTATGACCTTAAGCTCAATCATCGGGCATTTAACTTGGGTGATTTGGTATATGTTCGGCACACTGCTAAGACCAAGGCTCGCTGCCCAAAGTTCCAACTTCAATGGAAAGGTCCTTTTGTTGTGATGAAGAGGTTAGGGCCCGTTCTGTATTTAGTTTCCGATAGGAAGATTTCGAAGGCGTTTCACCATGACAGACTGAAGAAATGCAATACCGAGCACATCCCGTATTGGGCAGCAAGGAAGAGAAAAGAGGTTCATGAAACTGAAAAGCAGGAACAAACACGCCCTGAACCTGAAACAGATGAGACTATGGAGGTATCTTGTGCATCGCCGGAGCCACAGTGGCACAGCGGAAGCGCAGATTCTCCCTGTACCGACAATACTGGTGGAACAGACGCCTTACAGAGATCAACCTGTGCACTACAGGAGCCACAGAGGCACAGTGGTGACACAGTGACCCCTACAAATGAAGAGGTGACGGTGAAACTCCAACAAAGTTCCAGACCAAGAGACAAGACTGCATCTACAGGTGGCAAGTTGGGACCACAGTGGCACGACTTGTCAAGCCTATTTGAGGAAACCAAAAAGACTCGCTCTGGAAGATTGGTTAACGCTCCAAAACGACTGGATTTATAAGACTTTATTTTGCTTGTTAATTTACATTTGCTTTGAATCGATGTATTTTGATGGGACTCAAAATCTTGTAAAACGGAGAGCAGTATTTTGGTTCCAGCGTTGCCGATATTTACACTTGATGTATTTCTTCACTGGTCTACGCAATAAACCGTAGATCTGGTGATTTCCGTGGTTTGTTCTGTCTTTGTGCTGCCAACCACGCCTGCAGATATCGACGGCATTACAATAGTTTTAGTTTTCTATGAAATGATGTAACACAATTTGCGTATGTATAAATATCATATGGTGAATACATCAAATGAGAATAAAAATCACCATGGAATTTGAATCCAGCGAACCGAGTTCAAATCTCGGTTGAACTTCAGGTTTTGTTTTCGTTATTTTTCATTGATTTGAACCCCTATTTGATTGAGTATTGGAAATGAGTTTTCCTAAACTAAAATATGTTAAAATGGCAAATATTGAAAACGACATTCAAGGACAATCGACTGTATTTTGACAAGTTAAATCTCGGGAGGACCTAAAGTTTTCCCTTTTTTACTCTCACAGTTCGTTTTGTTTTTGTATTGCTCTATCTTATTGGAGATGCCTCAATAAGTATTCCGAAAGTGAGATACGGTAAATATCGTAAATATCAGCACGACTTTCACAGTGGCACCAGTATTTTAAAGCTTAGCCCAAAGGAGTATTACCATAATTGTATATCGTAGGCAAACGCCTGAACGACAGTTTTCGTGAGAGGTTCGATGGTGTGATGGTTAGCACTCTGGTCTCTGAATCCAGCGATCCGAGTTCAAATCTCGGTAGAACCTAATGTTTTTTTCCCCCCCTTAACATTTGTTTTCCATTTTTTCACTGATGCACCATTTTTGTGCGTCTCATTGAAGATTGGAAATGTGTATTCCTTAAGTGAAATCTGGTAAATATTGTGTATTTGGAAACGAGGTTTAAGGACATTCAACTGTATTTTGATAAGTTATATCTCGGTAGAACCTAAAGTTTTCCCTTTTTGCTCTAACACATCGTTCTGTTTTTGTATTACTCCAGTGTTATTGGAAATGCCTCAAAACTATTTTGAAAGTGAAATATGGTAAATATCGTGAGTATCAAAACGACATTCACAGTGTTAACTGTATTTCATAGCTTTGTACAGAGTATTTGTATTGTCTGACTGATAACCATTTCCACGGATTAGGCCAAACCTACTGAATAATGAGTGAATCAATCGATACAGGTCTATTACCATAGTTGTATATCGAAAGCCAAAGCCTGACCGAACGTCTTAATAAGCGGTTCTATGGTGTAATGGTTAGCACTCTGGACTTTGAATCCAGCGATCCGAGTTCAAATCTCGGTAGAACCTAATGTTTAAATGTTTTTCCCAATAACATGTTTTCGTTATTTTTCATTGATATACGTCTCATTGAAAACTGGAAATGTGTATTCTTGAAGTGAAATATGGTAAATATTGTGGATTTCTAAATGGCATTTAAGGATATTCAACTGAATTTTTATATCACGGTTTTTCCTTTTTTTACGCACGATTAGTCTTATTTTTATTATGTTACCAAATATGACTTCGAAACATTGTAAAGGAGGTTTTTTGAGCTGAACATACTTGTCAATATGAATGCCGATGAAGTGATATGTAACTTTCAAACTCATTGTACTTATTAATGGAAAACATTGTTTTTACCTTCCTAACGCTCTATGATAGTTTTTAGTTTTCTATAAAATGATGTAACACAATTTGTATAAATATCATATGGTGAATACATCAAATGAGGATAAAACTTACCCTGGAATTTGAATCCAGCGAACCGAGTTCAAATCTCGGTTAAACCTCTAACATTTGTTTTCGTTATTTTTCATTGATTTGAACCCCTATTTGATTGAGTATTGGAAATGAGTTTTCCTAATTTAAAATATGTTAAAATGGCAAATATTGAATACGACATTCAAGGGCATTCGACTGTATTTTGACAGGTTAAATCTCTAGAGGAACTAAAGTTTCCCCTCTTTTACTTCGTTTTTGTTTTGTATTGCTCTAGTGTTATTGGAGATGCTTCAATAAGTTTTTCGGAAGAGAAATACGGTAAATATCGTAAATATCAGAACCACGTTCACAGTGGTACCATTTTTTTTACAGCTTAGTCCATAGGTCTATCTTCTTTTTCACTTTAACATTTGTTTTCCATCTTTTCGTTGATGCACCTCAATGATGCACCGTTGATGTACATCTCATTGAAGATTGGAAATGTGTATTCCTAATATGAAATATGGTAAATATTGTGGATTTCGAAACGACGTTTTAATGGCATTCAACTGTATTTTGATAAGATTTATCTCGTTAGAACCTGAAGTTTTCCCTTTTTTTAAAAATTTGCTCTAACATTTCATTCTGCTTTTGTATTGCTCTAGTCTTATTGGAGATGCCTCAAAAACTATTTCGAAATATGGTAAATATCGTAAATATCAAAACGACATTCACAGTGTTACCTGTATTTGTATAGTTTGACTGATAATCATTTCCAAGGTGCAGGCCCTACCTACTGGATAAAGAGCGAATCAGTCAATTGTATACAGTACTGAAAGTCAAAGTGTAGGTTACATTCTTCTATCTAAGTGATAAATTCCATGTCTGTTAGAAAAGATGAATAGTGTCATTGTTTGACAGTAACAAAGTATACTTTTTAGCCAATCACATTTGACAAATTCCACCACAAATTGATCAATCCAACAACTTTGGCGCAGTTCTAAGCTTGCCTCTTAAATGTACTTTATCGATCACTTGCTCAATCCATATCCACATTACCAAAATGATCGTACGCAAACGCCTGACCGACAGGTTTTTAAAGAGGTTCTATGGTGTAATGGTTAGCACTCTGGACTCTAAATACAGATGTAGAACCTAATGTCTCTTTTTCCAACTATAAAATTTGTTTTCGCTATTTTCCATTCATGCACCTATTTGTACAGTATCGACCAGATTAAAAGTTCTCCTAACGCATTATGGATTAAGTCAGAGCGCGTTACGATTCACAGCAAGCCCGTTAGTAACCTGCTAACGCGGCCATAGAATGCGTTAGGAGCGCGTTACAGACAGGTTAGCTATGAACAATGAGTGCGTTCGATCGCTAATTTAACTGTCTCGTAGGCTCTTCGAGCGCGTTACACTGAAAAATAGTTACGTTAGAAATTTTTAACGACCCATCACCTCGTCGACAACGCCTATTTTATAGTAATGCGTATATACGGTATATATGTACTTCAAAATGAACCGAACCTTAAAAACTATTCTGTTAATATAGTATATATATATATATTTTTTAATTCACCGAATGACGGCCAACGTTCATTTTTGACCGTCGGATGTTGAGGTAATCAACTTACCCTTCCGGTTAGATTTTGCTTGGTCAATTTATTATATGTTTGTACTTGAGGTCATATTGAGCCCAACTAGTGGTCACATTGATATACCTGTGGTCATGTCATTATGTAGGAGTTAAGGCAATTAAAAGTACTTGTTTGAGGCAAAATTGTTGTGACGTATTTTTATTTAGAAATGGTGATCATGATGCACCATATGACATATTTTCAAGAAATGTAATAAATAATTCCAGAATATATTTTGGCGTGTGATTTATTTTCTGAAAATTAATGGACGAGAATGGATAAGGGCGCTTGTTACTGTATATCTGGTAGCGATAAACGGCATATTTGTATGGTTTGTATTTTCTCATACTTAACCTCCTACCTACTTGCTCTTACCAATGTACTACACTCTACGTTTCTTGTGGGTTCAGTCATAATATGTTGTAACTGATAAGTTTACTCATAATAATATAGAACGCTACAAAGGGATGCAGGACAGGAGCCCCGAAGGACAGGAGCTCAATAGGCTTGATCCCGTATGGACAAGATCCCAATGGGCTTACTCGAGAAGTGGACAGGAGCCCACAACTATTTTCACTGGGCAATATCGGAGAAATACATGTAAAGGAGAATTTTAACAAATGTGGCACAAACAATTTGATAGGAAACAATTATTTAAAACATGAGGCACCAGAGGTGCTACAACTCCTCAGCCCTTAACAATCTAGACCAAGATGTTTTTATGGGTGTAGAAGTTTGTATAAATAGCAGTGAGTTATGGCATGCGAAATGCAAACCCAAGCCACAACTCGGACAGATGAACGGATGGATACACTGACACACCGAGGGAGGGACGGACGGACAGACAATCGGAATCCAGTATACCCCTAACTATGTACAGGGGTATTAAAAGTGACAAGGTATCCACATATCTGCAGGAAAAAAAACATCTAAAGCTGTGATCTCATTGCCCTGGCGTCAACGTAAAGTGGTCGGCCTCCTAGGCACCGGAAGCTCTGGGGTTCTAGATGGCTGGAAATGTATTCGAACCCATTTCTGGCAGTTAAATTTCTAAAATATTGTTCACAATTCAACCTCTGTTTTATATATTTTTAAGAAAAAAAAAGATAATTTTTTTAAATGTTACACATGGTCCATGTGATGAAAGAAATAACTACCGGCTAGAGTTACTGAGCTGTCTCACGATGGGATCGGATGGGATTTTCGACTAAATATCGAAGCCAGTTCATCTCAGAGAAGTGAAATTCCCCACAGTATCAGTATGTAATTTGTGCATTTTTATTCTGAAATTCGAAGGAAATCTATTCAGAATCAAAACAAACCTCCAATACCCCACATGTTATTTTCATAGCGCCTAGTCCCGATGTTACAACATTGCAAGCCCAACCACGGTCATTGTACTTTGAAAAAAAGTTTTCTTTGATCTTGAACAGATTTCCTTCAAATTTCACAATAAAAATGCACAAATTACATATAGATACTGTGGAGAATTTCACTTCTCTAAGAAAAACTGGCACCGATAGCCGAAATCACATCCCATCGTAATGTGAGAGAGAAACCCCCCTGACGAATCTCCTTTGGTAACGCGTTAGCATCAGTGCAACAACAACAACAACAACAACGATGATGTCTGTGTTGATTTACTGGGTTGGCCATACCTTTCGCTATCTTTCATGAAGTATATTTTAGAGGACTTGTTATGCGAGACACCGCTTGTAACTCGCCGACGATCACAGTTCATTTTTCAACTGAAAACTCAACTCCGCCATCGATGTGTTCAGGCAGCATGCACGAAGGGCACTACTTTCGATTTTGACAGATCTCACAGGTTCCTACAATTCTGTGACAAGACAAAGTACACGTTGCCCTTTTCCGATAAAATAGGCGTTTATTATCGTTCAAGTCCATTCTGAGAACTTTTAGACGAAACAACAAGTCGATTTTCACAATTTGAATGTCGGAATAATTTTTTCTCAACAGCGTAGGGATACGACAATTATGGCAATCTCGTATCAGTGGCTTCAAGCTTTTATCTTGGGTAATTTACTGTATATCTGACACGGTGTTTTCGGTGGATGTTTCGTGGTTCGGACAAAGCTAGGGTAATGAGACAAATTTATCAGTTCTATTAACCAAAGAAAACGAGTTTTCTTAATTTTTACATTTGCTATTTTGGGCGGATTTTATTTTGGGCGCTCATGCGTTTTCCGGAAGTAATTTGGCTCTGGATACGGTCCTGACTGGCAATACCATACTGCTGAATATACAGAGGAATATAAACTTCTACATCAAGCATTGAAAAGTGCATACAAAGTTTGAAATATATGTATTAAGGCAGTGTGACGTCACTGGACCTAGATATGATTGCAACAGACCACCATAGAATACCAGGTTTTATTTGCAGTGTACTCTATGTACGACTCTATAACGAATATTATGGATTAAGAATACTGATCAGCGATACGGATTTGATATTTTTGGAACATCATGATGTCTTGCCGGCATCATTGAAAACTGTTAAACCGCTTCTCTCTTGCAGGAAACAAGCCTATGTTTATGTATACTATGATTGTCTTTTTGAATTTGGTGCTAATACTGTTATGTGGAAAATGGAATAGGTCTTTGGATTATGGACGCGGATATTCTCTAATGGACGACGGCTGGATTATGAATGACGGACTAGACGCTTGTAATGTAATAAAATCGTAAAAATTACAATAAATATTTTCCCACACTATTTGCAATGGTCTTTTATTTGATGGAGACTTTACTTGAGTGTTTACGATCACTTTAACATTTGATTCTCACTATCTCAATGACTTGCATACATTCCGGTGAATAAATTATGTTTTTCATTTCAAAGAAAAATAAAAAATGTTAAAATGACAAATATTGAAGAGACATTCAAGGACATTCTACTGTATTGTGACAAGTTAAATCTCAGGAGGACCTAAATTTTTTTCCTTTTGATTCTAATAGTTCGTTTTGTTTTTGTATTGCTCTAGTCTTGTTGGAGATGCCTCAATAAGTATTACGAAACTGAAATACGATAAATATCGTAAATATCAGTGGCACCAGTAATTTATAGCTTAGTCCATAGGAGTATTACCACAATTGTATATTGTTAGCAAACTCCAGATTACGTAAGAGGTTCTATGGTGTAATGGTCAGCACTCTGGACTCTGAATCCAGCGATCCGAGTTCAAATCTCGGTAGAACCTAATGATAGGGAGCACTAGATTGTGTTCTTAAAGGCATCCGTAGAGGCCTTGGTGATACCCCTTCCCGCAAATTGCCCATCACGCCTAATATCCTGCTCCAATTGCTAGGCCATCTTGATCTCAGTTCATCCTTGGACTGCAGTGTGTGGGCGGCCTGTTTGCTCTAGTGCGCCGCTCCAATGTTCTCGCTCCAGGGAGGTCTAGATTCTGTGGGAGCAAGCATCTCCGTCGACAGGACTTATCTTTCACACACGATGGCCTGTGCTTAACTATTCGCTGGTCAAAAACGATCCAATTTAGGGACCGCTTACTTACTTTCACTCTGCCTAGTATTCCTGGCCAGGTTCTCTGCCCCGTGCAAGCGGCCTATCGCCCCCTAGAATTCACTACAGGTGCCTCCCCCTCAGGCCCCGCGTTAGTATTCACTCAGCATTCTCGCCTAATCCCGCTCACTCCATCCATCTTTCTTGGCCGCCTTCGCCAATGCTTGGCTAAGACAGGTCTGAATCCTACACTCTATGCAGGACATAGTTTCCGCCGCGGGGGTGCTTCCTGGTGTTACCAAGCAGGGCTACCTATCGAGACCATTCGCCAGTAGGGGACTGGAAATCGTACGCTTGTCTAGCATATATCACCTTGTCTCAGGATACTATTTCTGATGCCATTCGCCGTATGCAGTCTATCATACCATCCTTACCTTCATAGTGTAGGTTATACAATATACATTCTACCTCTAACTGGGTAATTGGACCAAGACATGAATATAGATATACTATATGTATATCCATGACCTGTTTCGAGTGGTTTTATTATTTATATTTTATTATGTTAGCGCTTATCTTTTTCATGACGTAATTATAATTACTCTCATGTCGTCGCGTATATCAATTGTGTATTATCATTCATTATACCTAGGCTGTCGCGCATCGCTATATCTCATTGTATCGCGCGCTAATTGTCATAACTGTGCGAGGCTGTAGTTAGTGTAGTTTAGTTAAGTAATAAAGCTTCCAGTCACCCCCGTATGTTTATCTTGTGTTTTACTTCCTTAAGCTTTCCTTTTACTCCATTAACATTCGTTTTCCATTTTTTTCGTTGATGCACAGTACGTCTCATGGAATATTGGAAATATGAATAAATTATTTATATTTCAAGAGAGAGAAAAAAGAAGAAAAAAAGATTGCAAATGTGTATTCCTAAAGTGAAATATGGTAAATATTGTGGATTTCGAAACGACGTTTAAGAACATTGAACTGTATTTTGATAAGTTTTATCTCGGTAGATCGTAAAGTTTTCCCGTTTTTTTGCCCTGACATTTCGTTCTGTTTTTGTATTGCTCTACTCTTATTGGAGATAAACTATTTTAAAATTGAAATCTGGTAAATATCGTGAATATCAAAACGACATTCACAGTGTTACCTATATTTCATAGCTTTGTACAGAGTATTTGTATAGTTTGACTGATAATCATTTCCACGGATTAGGCCAAACCCACTGGATAATGGGTGAATCAGTAAAAGGTTCACGGTACTGGAAGTCAAAGTGTAGGTTACATTCTTCTATCTAAGGGATAAATTTGATATCCTTTAGAAACGATGAATAGTGTAATGTTTTAACAGCAGCAAAGTATACTTTCTAATCAATCACATTTTACAAAGTCTACCACAAATTGAACAATCCGACAACTTTGGTGCTGTTCTAAGCTTGCCTCTAAAGTTTATTTTATCCATCATTTGCTTGAGCGATTTAGGTCTATTACCATAGTTGTATATCGCAAGCCAAACTGACTGAACGACTTCGTAAGCGGTTCTATGGTGTAATGGTTAGCACTCTGCACTTTGAATCCAGCGATCCGAGTTCAAATCTCGGTAGAACCTAATCTTTACATTTTCCCCCTCTAACAATGGTTTTCGTTATTTTTCATAGATGTTCGTCTCGGCGCCTTGAAGGAATATGTTAAATTATTCACAGTACATATGTCAAATGAGGTCAAAGCATTGTATAATAATAATAATAATAATAATAATAACAATAATCTTTATTTAACCTCGATGACCTAAATAGGACAACAGCCTCTTTTCATCAGGGTCGAGAGCTATAACTAGTTGAATAACAAATAAATACTACAAATAATAAAAGCATATAAGAGAAGATCATACAAAAATCAAATCAAGTGTAAAACAATATAAGCACAATCATAGAGTTTAATATAAGAAATTTGATATGTCAGTTAAATTCCTGTAAATATATAATAAATTAAGATAAATATTCAGTCTTTCTAAAATCATCAAAATAAAACTTAAAACAGGCAGTTTTAAAACTCCGTAGACTTTCACATTTTCTAATATGTAAAGGTAACATATTGTACTGCGTAGGAGCAGCTATTCTAAAAGCGTGCTTTAAAAGCTCTGTACTAGCGAATGGCACAGTTAAAAGTTCATTTGAGTTGAATCTTAGATTTCTACCTGACGAATGTACATTAATAAGAGATTTCAGATAAGATGGAGCTTGACCATTTAAAATTTTATAAACTAAAACAACAAGATTAAAACGGTATCTATAAGACAGAGGATACCAATTTAAGCGATAAAACATTTAATGTTTAATTTCACGAGAGCTTAACGAACTATCACAGCCGAGTACCAGACGCATTGAACGTTTGAGGAGGCTCTCGAGTCTGGCCATATCGGCTTGACAGCAGTTACCCCAAACAGTTAAACAGTAATCCAAGTGGGGTAGAATAAAGCTATTAAAAAATTGACGCCTCGCACAGTAAGGCAGAAATGCTTTCATTCGAGCCAACTGGTACAGTTTACTCTTTACCTTCTTAATAATAGAGTCTACATGTAAGGACCAAGATGAATTATTCTGAATACATACACCAAGCAGCTTTTCGTTGGGTACATTTTGTATTTTAACTTGTCCTAATTTGATGTCGAGTTCAGTCTTTTGTAAGTGTGCTTTTTTCTGACAAGTGGTCACGAGCATGCACTTAGTCTTTTCAGTGCTCAAGCACATTTTGTTGTTCGAGCTAATCTAATCAATGTCTTGTTATTTAGTACATGGTGTGCACGAAACGATGGTGTTTCAAAGGAAAGATAGAACTGTTCAGTCCATTACTGCGGTCGCAAAGCAAACTATTAAAAGTAGAACACATGTGGACTTCATTAGGTTGGAAAGAGAAACCTTTCGCAGGATTTGGTGCAGAAATAATGCAATTTGTAAGATACAACGGTCAAGACTTATCTTTTTCTTGTAGTCCATAGTGATTGATTGCAAACTTTGAACGAACGAATTAAGAAAGACAGTCCAATTTTGTCTGTGATAATTAATATATTTTAAAGGACTGCACTGTATGTATTACCAATGTAATTGTATATATCTGTGAATAAATTCTTCATCTTTCAAAAGAAAAAAAATGAAGGAATATGTTTCGCTGATGCAGTCGAGTCCGCTTATTCGATCCATCAAGTTTGTCTATCGTATGTTTATAAATACTGTTGTTGAGAAGCCTAGAATTGTATCACGATTGCCTAGCTTGCCATGGAGAGATATCTGAAGGGATGTATTCCATTCCTTCCTGGATAATAATCTGCTTAACTTTTCGTTTAAACTCTGTGGTGATGTTTTGCCAGTAGGAGAGGTACTGTACAACAGAAATATTGCTACCACAAATCTGTGTGTTTTCTGCAGTTCCTCAGAAACAAGGGATCATTTATTTGTACAGTGTGTAATGACACAAAACGTATTTTATACTTTTCAACCCATATTTGCGGCAAGTTTTTCGGTAGATCACTTGATTTATAAGTTATTTCAACAGCACATTTTGAAAGAGCAACGTGCTGTACTTTTGTATTTGATTAATGTACTATTATTTTCTGTATGGTGCAGTAGAAACGAGGTTATATTCAACAAAAAACAGTGTTACAAACCAACATAGTTCATGCAGTTAAGGCTCGTTTAAGGCAGCGTGTATCAGTAGATCACTATAGAATGACAGAAAGATCGTTTAAATTACAACACATATAAGGGAAGTGGGAAGAGGTGCCGACATACTGACAGTCACATGACTTCACAGTATAGTTTTCCGGTTAACCTATTCTAAAGCACATACCAAGAATCTAACGATTCGTGATACGTGTTGTATCTCAGGTACGCTTTTATTGTACCTGGTCATGTGGCAACTTGGATGATATGACCACAGGGCCCCTAGCACCGGCATAAGCGGTATTAGATACAAATCTAGAGAGCTATGATGGAAATGCTCTGACAACTCGTATATTGGTAATTGGTGAGCTGTTTCGCTGTGACAACTCGTACACTGGGGATTGGTGAGCTGCATCGTCGTCAGATGAAAATGACGGCATTTAACACAAAAGACTAGTCTGTAAGGCCCGACGTCGACCGAGCATCAACTTCCCACAAAGGCCAACATATATCAAAGACCAAAAGGTCTGTACAGGGGGCGGGCCTCGGGGACGAAACGTCCACCAGCAGAATCTCGCCATATACAGGTAAAAATTACAACACGTATAAGGGAAGTGGGAAGAGGTGCCGACATACTGACTGCGTCACATGACTTCACAGAATAGTCTTCTGGTTAACCTATTCTAAAGCACATACCAAGAATCTAACGATTCGTGATACGTGTTGTATCTCAGGTACGCTTTTATTGTACCTGGTCATGTGGCAACTTGGATGATATGACCACAGGGCCCCTAGCACCGGCATAAGCGGTATTAGATACAAATCTAGAGAGCTATGATGGAAATGCTCTGACAACTCGTATATAAAAGCTATTGGTGTATTAACAGTGTAAACGTGTGTATCTAATTTGAAAAATCTTGTACCAAGCAGTGCAATCTTATCTGTGATATTATTCTTTTAATAATGCTGACTGCTTGATGACTGTACATAGTGAACTGTAATTGCATTCTGATTTATTGTGAATAAATTATTTTTCATTTCAAAAGACAAAAAAAGATGTTCGTCTCATTGACAATTGGAAATGTGTATTCTTAAAATGAAATATGGTGAATATTGTGGATTTCTAAACGACATTTTAGGATATTCAACTGTATTTTGTTTTATCTCGGTTTTTCCTTTTTTAACGCACGATTAGTCTTATTTTTATTATATTACTAAATTTGACTTCGAAACATTGAAAAGGAGTTTTTTTTTTGGCTGAACATACTTGTCAATACGAATGGCGGTGAAGTAATGTGTAACTTTCAAACTCATTGTACTTATTAATGGAAAACATTGTTTTTACTTTCCTAACGCTTTATGATACTTTTTAGTTTTCTATGAAACAAAGTAACACAATCTGCATATGTATAAATATCATAAGGTGAAAACATCAAATGAGAATAAAAATCACCCTGGAATTTGAATCCAGCGAACCGAGTTCAAAATCTCGGTTGAACCTCAGGTCCCGATTCTTACATCTGTTTTCGATATTTTTCATTGATTTTAACCCCTATTTGATTAAGTATTGGAAATGAGTATTCCTAAATTAAAATATGTCAAAATGGCAAATATTGAAAACGACATTCAAGGACATTCGACTTTCTCCTGTACCCTTACGCAATAACACATTCAACAACACATATATTTGGAATTGTCATGCGGTGCTAGCTGTAACGGAAACATAAACATTATAGTCCTCTGTAAAATCATATCAAAATACAGATCGGTCTCTCCGAACAAACCATTCCTACGTTCTTTATTTTGGAGAAGTTATCTTGAATATATTATTAGTGGAATAACATACATAGGGCGGAATAGTGAACATTATCGGGCAGAATACCACTTTGGAATAACTTAGTTCCCTTTTCACTGCAGTGAGACATTTGTTTCAAAACTCGCGAAGCTATATGCCTACAATCCAATTATTTTCACTTGCCCGTTCTGTTGTAAACGGTTCAACATACTCACACCCAGCATTCCAGTAACGTGAATTGAATCGACCGAATTTCTTACTGTTATGAATGGCAAATCGGCCTATACTTTATGGACCCAACATACTGTTCACATGTTCAAACAACATGAATTCCCCAGTCACCACTCTAATAATCAGCTTATTCATTTTTCTAGCGTGGTATCAGTTGAACTTCCAAATGAACGTTCTGCTATTAGCATAATTCAAAATCGACATAGCTAGGCATTTTTAGACAAATTTCATACTTCCTTTGTATATTATGCTTTCCATATTCTGGTTGTCTGTAAACCATTATCAATTCTTTTGAGCTCTTAAAATATTTATAAAGCTATGAAAAACAGTTATATGAACTGCCGACAATTTTTTTCTTCTTTCCGTGTCGAGCTCTTTAACATTTCAATATCAGATCACTGACCAATCACCACCACCTCCTGTGGTTGCCAATATCTTGGCCATTTTTCAATAGCATAGAACAAAATATAAATGTCTTGCCGAATTTCACATGTTTCACAGTAGCGCTGATGCAGCTCAATTCATTTCCATGTGTCATGGCATCAACTTCCATTTTAGTTATCTTAAAACAACAATACTCCGTAGGAATTAGTCTCATATATAAAAATCTCCATTATTACTTGATCAACAATTAGTATGCTTTCGCTTCCAAGATTTATATGCAAATGATCACGTCACAATAGGGACAATAGTAATCAATAGAGACAATGGACGCAACTGTCATGATTTCTAATCAATATGATACATTTCAAATAGCATGAGGTGAATTCTGTTGGGATTGGCCTTAAACATCCTATCAGATACACAATATAACTGTTTCTGAAAAGGTAAAATGCATTGTCTACAACACCTGAAGTGGACCTGACGATCAAATACATTACACAATACAGCGATCATGTAACAAGATAGAAAATTCTCATCCGCTCATCTGCCAAACCTTCCTTCATCATACACTCAAGGTTTGGCGCTGATCTCGCCTTCCAAAACAGGTTCTGGGAAACACCGGCTACCTTCATTAAATATTGTAGCATTGCATTCACGTACTGCGTAAATGCTTCGTGAAATCTGTAACGAGAGTAAATGAGATATTATCATACAGAAAAATATCATATCCATAGCTATCATACTGAAAAAGGGTTATATATCCCACCATACCAGGTTGCATCGTGCAACAAGCTGCTGCTCGATCTTGTATATCAGCTCTCTCATCCGCCTGGCAATCTTCCGGTCTTCATTGGACTTGGTAGCAAGCTCAGTGACCACATAATATTCCGAGGTTCCCAACATTCTGAGATGAGTCGGAAATAATCAGCTGTTTACGATCACGTAGCCTCTGTGTCCCGCTGTCGATAAATCAGTTGCAAAATCAACTTCACGGTACTGTAGATCCTGTACTGTTCCCGTTAATATGGCTCAAACCGCCTTCATTTCACCATAAAGTTATGCTGTAATGTTGCCGTCTCTTTTACATGGGAACTCCTTTCCATGGGAACTCTTTTCGTGTTAAACGAGCAATGTTTGATTATCTGATCCAGCAAATCAGTTCGATCTCTCTGGAAGAGTCAAATTTTGCATCAAGTATCGTCCAATTGTTTCCCCCTACGGACTGCCTGTCCATGTCAACTATGCCGGAAAGAATGCACAACGCTGTTTGATTAAGCGGCCATATACTCCGGTAAGGATCGAAATCTGCAAATGGTTGTTGAAGACGTACAGACAAACTTGACGAATCTGATGGAGTATAGTGACACCAGGCTATATGGATGAAACACGGGGTCTAACACTGTCGTGTGTTAATGCTTAGCAAACCGCTGACGAGATGGCCTGATCATACAACTGACCTCTATTTAAACCAGAAACCCCCGCCAATGTTATAACAGCTCACAGGACGCCCATGCACCTGTTATAACATTTCACACCTCCACGTGTGATTCTTGCTCCCCCAAGAGAAAGTAATTTCATGCTATTTCCTCCTGTCAAGCGCAAGAACTTATATGTATTTTGACAAGCTAAATCTCAGGAGGACCTAAAGTTTTCCCTTTTTTACGCTAACAGTTCGTTTTGTTCTTGTATTGCTCTAGATGCCTCGATAAGTATTCCGAAAGTGAAATACAGTAAATATCGTAAATATCAACACGACTTTCACAGTGGCACCAGTACTTTAAAGCTTAGCCCATGGGCCTATTACCACAATTGTATATCGTTAGCAAACACCTGAACAGCAGGTTTCGTTAGAGGTTCTATGGTGTAATGGTTAGCACTCTGGACTCTGAATCCAGTGATCCGAGTTCAAATCTCGGTAGAGAAGCACGAACAGCGACGCTCTCAAGCCATATGGTGAGTAGTGTTTATCGGTCAAAATACCTCTTTTCTCTGGGAATGATTTTTCCAACGTTCGAACAGGAATTAGAATATATCGCTTCCGTTGCAAGCAACAGAGGTACGTTCCAAATTTCATAAACTTTGGAGGAGAAGTTGTTATGTTCACTTATCCAGGTCAGGTTTCGGAATGTAGGAAGTGTGGACAGACACTGCATAAGGCCCATGAATGTCGTTCTCGGTGGTGTACGAACTGTGATGGATTTTCCTCCCATGAGAACCCTCATGTTGGACAAACCTGTCCCAAAAATGTAAAATGTGCGGATCGACGGAGCATAATTTCACGGAGTGTTGCACGCGTACTTTTTCCTATGCCTCCCGTGTCAATGTGAGGGAAGTGCGTTATTAGGGAAACGTCGGACCAACGTTTTTGATGCATTTGTGTAATTTATGAGGAATTATGGGAGTTTGTTGAGTCAGAGATATTGTCCGATGTACCGTGATATGTCAAAACTATATGGAGAATATAAATATGCATGTGTGGGGAGTCTGTAATATAGTGGAGAATGTATGGGCGAATGTAAAGACTTTAAATATGCTAATCGCCCCAACCGGAATTTAGACAACAAGTGCTCCTATAAGGACTTCTAAACACACTTGATCGGGGCTGTCTCGGATTAAGGTCTTCTGAAGGTACCATGTTTGCCTGAGTTGTTCCTTTCCATTATTTACTTTTGTTTTTCTGTTGGTAGAGATCGACGGTACCATGATTGCCCGAATCTCTGCCACAGAACAGGGACTGAGGACTCAGAGTAGTTTGGTTCCATGTTATTTCTTCTTCTTTTTCTTTGCTTAGTTATCAGACCTCCGAGTCAGCCACTCTGTCTTTCGTCATATTCCGGAATTAAGCATTCGGCATTTTCCGGAAGTTTAAGCATTCGGCACTCTCCGGACAGTAAGCCTTAAGCAGTGCAGTAACACGATGATATGATGGAATTTTCATTATACTGTGAGAGATTAAAGTAGGTTTATTTCTTTAATTCTTGTCTCCTTGTTGACTCTGTCTGTTGTTTTCGTCACTTACTGCCACTGCGGTCTCCACTGAGAATCCATAACTGAACCTGGGTTGAAGTACTGACGTAAATGGGACTACGTCCCGTCACATTTTTGGTGCCGTGACCAGGATTCTCACGTTGGAAGATAACACGTGGTGGGCTGAGAGTGAGCGTTTAACAGACAGTCAACTGAAGGATACAATCGGGTATTATAGTCATGGATCGGCACTGGGATATCTTTCCGGGGAGAAATAGCCCTGTCAGAAGCACTGGTGCATCTGGGGGGGCTAGGCCAAAAGTAGAAAGGGAACCTGTTCTACCAACAGGGCAGTTCCCTCATGATCAGTTCAATCCGGGGGTATTTTTGGCTTGTGACCAATTGGATAGGCTGCTCGATGCTCAGATAACGCGTGTTGAAGACACTCAGAATGGGGGCTTGGGAAGCGAAACATCCATTCCCGGCAATAGGGGCGGAAGGGAATATGGTTCTGCAAATAATCAGAATGCGAACCAAGTGAACAATCGTATTGATACCGAGAGAGGTTCACCTGAGCGAAGGTTAAACTAGACGGGAAAAGGAACCTGATAAGTACGACGGACATACAGTCCAATGGAAAGATTATGTTGTACACTTTGAGGAGGTGGCACTATGGAATAGTTGGTCTCCCCAAGAAAAAGCTCAACAACTTGCTATGTCGCTTCGAGGGGACGCTCAGAAGCTTCTTGGAGACCTTCTCGCTATTCAGCTTGGCGATTACGAAATGTTGAAGTCAGTTTTGGTCAAGCGATTTGATCCTCAAGAGAGGGAGATCGCGCATAGGTATGCATTTCGTTCCCGTAGAAGACAGAGTAATGAATCTCCGGCCGATTTTGGATACGCACTGCGGCGTTTGGCATGTCTCGCTTTTCCAGAGATACCTCATGTGTATCGGGAAACGAACGTGCTCGAGCAGTTTATTAATGGGATAGGAATGGTCGAAATTAGAGAACACGTGGCATTCAGGCGTCCAAAGACACTTGAAGCTGCAATTGCGCTTGCGGTAGAATATGAGGCCGTCAAAGGCATGCGTACCACGCTGACAAAGCCGAGAGTAGTTAGTGAAGGTGAGGGAACTGGTGTCAAAGTAGTTGCAATGCAGGACTCTGGAAACGAATCGAGTAACCATGATCGTCTTATTGACTCTCTGCAGGCGGAGATAGCTAGTTTGGCGACGGCTGTTAAGGAAAGCTTTGAACAGCTCTCTTCTCAGCTACGATCGAGGAATCGACGAGGAGATAGAACTCGGTCGGACACGGAGTGCTATGTTTGTCACCGGTTAGGTCACCTGTCTTATAACTGCCCACAGAGGAGGCAAACTGATACATCCGGACGAGGGCTTGGAGAAGTTTCGTCGGGAACTGGAGATGCTCGCAACCCTCCTTTAAACTAGCTGGGGTTGAGCCTGTGGCCGAAGGTTCAGCCGGGCACGGAACACCAATAGTTGGTAGGGCTACTGCGGGAATATGCAGTATACAGAGTAGTTGCCTCTTCGCTGAAGTAGTTGTCGGTAGTGTAATGAAGGAAATGTTAGTTGATACTGGTTCCGCGATGAGTCTTATAGCCACATCTGTGTATGAAATGTTGGGGGAAGAGAAACCTATTCTACGACCTGCGCTGGTGGATCTTACCACGGCAGACGGGAGTGCTTTGCAGGTTGCGGGAATTATAAATCTCCAGTGCCAGCTTGGTGGAATGGCCTTTGAGCATGAATTCGTTGTAGCGAATATCGATCTCGCCGGTATCATTGGCATTGACTTCCTGGATCGGCATGACATGACTATTTGGGTCTCCAAGGGAATCTTACAAGTTGGTAGGGAACAAATTAGACTGCAGAAATCTAAAACCCAGAGATGCTGTAGAGTGAAAGTCTCGAAAAGGGTTGTGATTCCTCCTGGATCTGAGAAGTTGATTCGTGGATATATTGAGGAAGGAACTAGGTTAGTTGGGGAGTTTGCTCTTGAGCCATTCCGGACTCTGGAGAAAAGGGGTGTCTTGGTGTCCTGTGCTGTTGTCGACCCGCAAAACATATTTTTTTCGGTTGTAAATCTTTCTGACCAACCTGTCCGTATTCGGAAAAACTCCACTATAGCCAATCTTCAGGCGGTGGAGATAGACGAGCCTTGCATGACTGGTTTGAATGACGTTCCTCCTAGAACAGAAGAAGTCCCTGCACACTTGCTACCTTTACTTGAGTCTGCATCCCCATCCCTTTCCGCCTTTCAGCGCGAAAAGGTGGCTGATTTGTTGGTGGACTGCCAAGATGTGTTCATCGCACCGAACGGGAAGTTGGGGCACACGAACTTAGTTAAACATTGTATTGAGACGGGAAATAGCAAACCCATAAAAGTGCCTCCCAGGCGGCTGCCGCTGTCGCAACGCGTAACTGTGGAGATGGGGTAATTGAATATAGTCCGTGGTCCTCTCCTATTCTTTTGGTGAAAAAGAAAGATGGCTCGACAAGATTCTGCGTGGACTATCGCCAGGCGAACGCCGTCACCGTCAAGGACGCGTACCCTCTACCGCGCATTGACGAGTCTCTAGATTCACTCTCCGGAGCCTGTTGGTTTAGCACGTTAGATTTAGTTTCGGGTTACAGGCAATGTGCCATGAGCGAAGCTGACAAGCATAACACCGCATTTGCGACACACTGCGGTCTCTTTCCATTTAATGTGATGCCATTCGGACTCTGCAACGCGCCGGCAACATTTGAACGCTTGATGGAACTAGTCCTTCGAGGGTTGCAGTGAAGGCAGTGTCTATGTTATCTGGACGACGTGATTGTGTATGGAGCTTCTTTCGAAGATGCTTTCAATGGTTTGCGAGAGGTGCTAATGCGCTTTAGAAAAACCAACTTAAAGTTGAAGCCTTCAAAGTGTTCACTATTTCGTAGGGAGGTCACCTTTTTAGGGCATGTAGTGTCTGGAAGTGGATTCAGTTGTGACCCTAGTAAATTGGACGCGGTGAAAGACTGGCCTACACCTACTAACGCGAGTGAGGTTCGTAGTTTCTTGGGGTTGGCGGGATATTACCGTAGGTTCATTCCCAATTCTTCTGCCATTGCAAATCCCATGCTGGAGTTAACAAAGAAGGGGGCTAGATTTGAATGGACGGATGAGCGGGGACAGGCCTTTGACAGGTTGAAGGGGCTTCTCGTCTCTGCACCGGTTTTGGCCTATCCTGATAGTGACGCATTATTCATTTTGGACACAGATGCCAGTCTGCGTGGTATTGGGGCTGTATTGTCTCAGGTTCAGGACGGAGAGGAACGGGTTATCGCGTACGGTAATAAGACACTGAATAAGCACCAACAGCAGTATTGTGTGACTTATCGGGAACTCCTGGCGGTCGTCACGTTCGTTGAGCATTTTCGACACTACCTCCTGGGACATCATTTCGTCGTTAGGACGGAGCACGCCTCCCTCACCTGGCTTAGAAATTTCAAGGACCCTGAAGGCATGGTCGCTCGTTGGCTATCCGTGTTGGAAATCCAGCACAGGAAGGGTAGTCTACATGGGAATGCAGATGGTCTTTCGAGAAGAACGTATCGGAAATGTAAGTGTTTGAAGTGTCCACAGTGTTGCGCTGCTGTGTCGAATTTGGGGAACGCTGGGACAGACAGTGATGGTGTGAAAGTCTCTAGCGGGCCTGACTATGAACCTGTCGTTGACGGTGGCCAGGCTTCTGATTCTCTGTGTCATGAGGGTGTTGGAGTACGTAATTCTCCAGAAACGTGGATTGAAAACTGGACGACTGAGCAGCTCAAATCATGGCAACAGAATGACGATTCAACCAAGCAAATCCTGGAATGGAAGAAGGAGTATGACACGAAACCGTCTAGAGCTTTATTGGCTAACATGCCCAGGCGAACGAGGATCCTGTGGGGTGTGTGGGACGCACTGGAGGTTCGTGATGGGCTACTATATTACAGTTGGTATGAAAGACACACTGACGAATTCAGGCTGCTCGTGGTGGCTCCGGTTGAAATCAGGGCTAAAATATTCCAGGAGCTGCATTGTAGCAGAAGCGCTGGACATTTAGGAAGACGACGAACCCTGAATTCTATTCGCCGAAGAGTCTATTGGCCTGGTATGACCTCCGATGTCAAGCGTTGGGTACGCCAGTGCGATCCCTGTGCACAGAGAAAACCGGGTCCTGGATTTGGGAAGTCGCCATTACAGCAGTCCAAGGTTGGCGTTCCGTTGGAACGCATAGCGCTGGATATACTGGAATGCCCGACAACTGCGGGGGGAAACCGCTATATGGTCGTAGTATGCGACTATTTCACTAAGTGGGTCGAAGCTTTCGCTGTACCTGACAACTCAGCGTTAACCGTCGCTGATAAACTTGTATCCGAGTTCTTCTGTAGGTATGGTATTCCCCAGATTATCCATTCGGATCAGGGAGGAGAATTTGAGTCTAACTTGTTTGCGCGGATGTGTGAACTGCTGGGAATTGAGAAATCTAGGACGACACCTTACAGACCTCAATCAGACGGCTTGGCTGAGCGGTTCAATCGAACTCTACTACAAATGCTTTCGATGTATGTCAATGAGAACCACTCGGACTGGGATGATCATTTGCCTTTCATCTTGATGGCATATCGTGCCAGTATCCACGACACTACGGGCTGCACACCCAACTTGTTAATGTTTGGTCACGAACTTCTATGTCCGTTGGATATCCTGGTCGGAAGCTGCACAGAAATATTCCTGTCCCGTTGAATCTGTCAGATGGCTGGATTACGTCCTTAGGCGGACGTTCGACTTTGCGCAGGAAAAATCATCGAGGGCAGCAGTGAAGCAGAAAAAGTACTACGACAGGGGTGTTAAACCTCGGAAATTCCAGCCGGGAGAATATGTCTGGAGGTGGTACCCTCCTGCAGCTGGATGCAAGTTAGGCCTGGGATGGGTTGGGCCATGTCGAGTAGAGGATAAACGTATCCGCGATCGGCCCATGGCTAGGCCTAGGGTTGTACATGTTGACCATCTCAAACCGTACGAAGGAGAAAATGCCGGTGACCGATGGAACTGCGAGTCAGCTCCACAGGAGCCTTCAGTCAACTATTCGGATTCGGATGGGGCGGAAGGCCTTGATGATGACCTGGAGGGGCTGGAAGAGGAGGACGTGGGAGAGGAGACTAATTCACCCTCCATTTTGAGGCAGAGTACCCCAGACCGCAGGGATTTCGTACGCTGGTCCAAGTATGGTCGTCCTATCAGACTTCCTTTCAGATTTCGGGAGTAGTAGGTTGGGTTGACATTATTTGGGGGTTTCGGAGTGTTCTGCTCTCGGTTGGCCATGAATGGGATCCCACCAACTGAGAGCTAGGCATTTGGGAAATCGTTCTGTTCTTGGTTGTGTCAATGCTAATCATTTAATTTGGTTTTGTATATATTGCAGATGGCTGCAATTGAGCTGGACGTATCAGAGTCTGAACTGGAACGGCTTGATGACGACCTCCGGCCTGAGTGGCAAGACGGGGGTATGAGGTGCTCTGTCCAAGTGTGTGGTGATCACATCTTCAGCACTCTGAACTCGGCTGTAAAACACTGGAAGCTTCGGCATCGCCAATACCTCAGGAAGTTTCTCTGCCCGTATGAAGGATGCACCTTTCTGCATGTGAGAAAAGGGGAAGTGACGAGGCACCTTCGTCGGCAACACGGGTTGGCAGAGACAGAGGCACGCCAGCGGATGATACATATCAATGGGGAGATGTCCGTTAATGTAAAATATATCGATCCCAAGGGGGAGCGATGCCCTAAACGTAAAGTGCGCCTGCATAGCGAAGAGAGGGATGAAGCCCGACGTAGGCGTCAGGAGGAATCATCATCGACAACTGCAAATGTTCACCTCTCCAATGTGTACAATTGCAGAGACGAAGAGGTGCAGTTCGTCAGACAGCCTGATGGACGAAAAATTGCTACACCGGTGGTAAAACCAGCGTGGATGCCGCACTACAAAAAAATGATATATATATGAACTTTCTGTGCAATGTGGGGGGAGTGTGAGGGAAGTGCGCTATTAGAGAAACGTCGGACCAACGTTTTTGATGCATTTGTGTAATTTTTGGGATTTATGAGGAATTATGAGAGTTTGTTGAGTCAGAGAGATTGTCCGATGTACCGTGATATGTCAAAACTATATGGAGAATATAAATATGCATGTGTGGGGAGTCTGTAATATAGTGGAGAATTTATGGGCGAATGTAAAGACTTTAAATATGCTAATCGCCCCAACCGGAATTTAGACAACAAGTGCTCCTATAAGGACTTCTAAACACACTTGGTCGGGGCTGTCTCGGATTAAGGTCTTCTGAAGGTACCATGTTTGCCTGAGTTGTTCCTTTCCATTATTTACTTTTGTTTTTCTGTTGGTAGAGATCGACGGTACCATGATTGCCCGAATCTCTGCCACAGAACAGGGACTGAGGACTCAGAGTAGTTTGGTTCCATGTTATTTCTTCTTCTTTTTCTTTGCTTAGTTATCAGACCTCCGAGTCAGCCACTCTGTCTTTCGTCATATTCCGGAATTAAGCATTCGGCATTTTCCGGAAGTTTAAGCATTCGGCACTTTCCGGAATAGTAAGCATTCGGCATTTTCCGGAAGTTTAGGCATTCGGCACTCTCCGGACAGTAAGCCTTAAGCAGTGCAATAACACGATGATATGATGGAATTTTCATTATACTGTGAGAGATTAAAGTAGGTTTATTTCTTTAATTCTTGTCTCCTTGTTGACTCAGTCTGTTGTTTTCGTCACTTACTGCCACTGCGGTCTCCACTGAGAATCCATAACTGAACCTGGGTTGAAGTACTGACGTAATTGGGACTACGTCCCATTACATCAAAGCGGGGGACAATCAGCAGAAGGCCAACACTAATGTGGGTGCTGTGAATTCGGATGAGGATGGCGAGGTAGACGTTGAAGGGGGATACGATAGTGACGAGAGTAGTATGTGTATGGAACTTCGAAAATATGACTCAAACGGTAAGGAAATTCCAAGTGACGAAGAAGGAGATGAAGAGAAACAAGACAACGAAGAAGAAATTCAGGTGGATCCTCAAGGTGACGGTACACCATTAGAGCGTGAAGCTACCAGTATTGAAAATGAGAATGTGAACGTGATTGGAGCGGATATTCATATTGTATGTGGAGAAGGAACAACTGTTGGTATAGCCAATAAATCGCCGGTTCAGAAAAACTGAAATTTTCTGAACCTGTGCCTACAGAGGTCAAATCGCAGACAGTGGAGAGTTCTGACACCGTTCGAGCGGCTTGCGGGACCATGTGTGTAGACCCTCACGAAGAGATTTCTTCCGCGCCAGCGAGTGAGCACGAGAATGAGATGAAAGCGGAATCGACCAACACTGAAGAAACAATAACTGACTCTCAAGTGACAATGACACCGACTCCGAGTGTGGTGGACAATACATTGCTGTTGGAGTACAGACAAAAGGCCGCAACGCTGCGGAGAAATAAGAAAAGACATGGGAGATCAAATTGAACTGTCTTTGTTTTAACTTTCCCAATGGATTTAATTATCACCTCTGTTTTATTCTTTCTAATGGCCAGTTCTGCAGTGTTTAGGGTCGGAACTTTAAGCACAAATGGGCTACGAGTCAATGACAAGCAAGGACAAGTTCGTGATTCTGTGTTTCACAATGAAATTGACATTTTATTTCTACAAGAGACTCATTTTGTTAAAAATTGTGACTCTAATCGCTTAAATATTCCCGGTGATTGTAAATGAGCCTATGGCACAACTTTAAGTTGTGGTGTGGGTATTATCATTAGATATTCGGTACCATGCAGTATAAACTATGTGAAAAGATGTCCGTATGGTAGATATATCGTGGTATCTGCCAAAATATACGAAATTGGCATAAAACTGGTGTGTGTGTATTGCCCGAATAATGTAACTGAGCGTAGGTAATTTATAAAAGAATTAGACCATATCTTGGCTGGGAGTGACCCCATAATTCTTGGTGGTGATTTTAATTTTGTTGATAATATTACTCTTGATAAATTGGGTGGTAACAACCTGAAAGACTCGGAGGGTAAGGCTGAAATGCAAACTTTGAAGAGCGGTTATGATTTGTGTGACATATTTCGTTCAAAGCACCCCGACACGAAGATGTATACATGGTCACGTGGGGACATCTCCACCAGGCTTGATCGTTTTTATATCAGTAATGTTTTCAGTAATAGTGTAGAGGATTGTGGCGTGAGCCATGTATCTTTCTCTGACCATTCGTGTGCTTTTATGGATATTAAATTTGATGATGTTATTTGCATGGGACCGGGATATTGGAAATGTAATGTTTCTTATCTGTCCGATGACGAAGTTAAGGGAAGTGTTGAAAATGTGTATAAAAATGTATTTGATGGTGGCAATGTTTTAACTTTGACTGAAAAATGGGACCTATTCAAGCAGAGGCCAAGGGGGTAATACGGAACATTTCTTGCCAAAGAGCTAAGATGAAGAGGCAGAAATTACATGATTTGAGTTTAGAATTACAGTTACTGCAAGCGGATCCGGGGGGCAATAAGGATGAAATTGCTTCTGTAAAGGCATCAATTAATTCTATGCAGAAGGAAAGTTCACGGGGTGCTATGATTAGATCTAAGGCTGTACAATTGGAACAATCCGAAAAGCCCACGAGATATTTTTTGAGGAGGGAAAAAGATCGTGGCAAGAAAAAATTAATTAAGACACTAGTGTGTAACGATAAAGCTGGGGTTGTTCACAGTGATCAACATTCAATATCAGAGTGTGTAAGAACTTTTGATGAAAAGCTGTATACTGCGCAAGAGACAGATGAGGATGTACAAAATGACTTTTTGCAGAATTTGGCGTCTTTATCTGAAGAGCTAAGTGATAGTTGTGAGGGTGTTTTAGCTATTCAGGAATGTTATGAGGCACTAAAAGGCATGCCATCTTACAAATCGCCTGGAGTGGAGGGATTGCCTGCCGAATTTTATCTACAGTTTTGGTCCCTTATCGGAGAAGCCTTTGTGAAAGTAATCAACAATTGTTTTAGTGAAAATTTATTGTGTCCATCTCAGCGTGTTGGCTATATTACTTTATTATGTAAAGACCCAGCAAATTGTGAGCACATCGAAAATTGGAGGCCAATAAGCTTATTAAATGTAGACTACAAAATTGTGTCAAAATCTCTTTGCAATAGGCTGAAAGGAGTTGTCGAACATATAGTGGGCCAGGATCAAACATGCGGCATACCTGGCCGCAATATTTTTGACAATCTTCATTTGTTACGTAATACTTACGACTATGTTGTCCAGAATGATTTACAGGCATATTTTGTGAACCTAGATCAAGAGAAGGCTTTTGATAGAGTTGATTGGAGATTTATGTTTCGCTGCTTACAAAAGTATGGGTTCGGCCCTGGATTCTGTAAATGGATTCACATGTTATACAATGGCATATCGAGCAAAATTATTGTTAATGGTTTTTTAACAGATTGTTTCACTTTGTCACGTGGTGTAAGACAAGGTTGTGCAATTTCGCCATTGTTGTATGTTATGACACTTGAGCCATTTATAGCGGCTGTTCGTGCAAATACTGAAATTAAGGGTATTAAAATACCCGGATGTGCTAAAGACGCAAAAGTTTCGGCATTTGCCGATGATACTACTGTCATGGTTTCTGACAAAAAATCTATGAATGGATTAGTGAGCGTGTCGAAGCGCTATGAGAAGGCCTCTGGGGCCAGGGTCAATTTTGTTAAAAGTACTGTTCTTCCGATTGGAAGAGGGGACAATAGTGGTCTCGAGCAGGTGGGACTGACTGTAGTAGACTCAGTTAAGATATGTGGTGTTTATTTTGGGACCAATTGTGATGAGTTAAATAGCCAATTAAGGCTTCCCAAACTGGAGAAAGTGTTAGATTTTTCCAAATATAGAGATTTAACCCTCCGTGGGAGAGCTGTTTTTATTAACTGTGTCGCTCTTGCTGGTATTTGGTTCATGGTTCAGTCAACGTTTGTGTCAAACAATTTTGTAAATAAGTGTTCACAGTTAGTGTTTAAATTTATGTGGAACGGGAAGCCAGAAGGAGTCCGTAGAAATGTGTTGTATAACTGGTTTCTGGATGGTGGTGTAAATTTACAATGTCTTGCAGCTAAGCTGAAAACATTTGCTATAATGCATATTTGAAAGCTTATTGCTGGGTCGAAGGCTGACTGGACACATTTTGCGATTTATTGGCTGGGATTCTCCCTTCTTGCATCGTGCAGGATTCCACATTCAGAGAAAGTACCTCGTTCTTACCAATTTGCTTTGACTGCGTGGAAAGAGTATGTAGCTTTAATGCAATCCAGCTCACTATTTCGGCCCAGCAAATTTATTTATCGAATATTTTTAAACACGGTTATTGAGAAGCCGAGAATAGAAAGTCGGTTACCAAATTTGCCTTGAACATGTTCAATTCATTTGTTGATCACAATTTGGTTAATTTTGCCTTCAAACTTTCTCATGATATTCTTCCTGTACGAGAATTGTGTGTATTTTGTAACAATGTGGAAACTCGAGAACATTTGTTTGTTAATTGTCAGATGACGCGGAATGTGTTCATGACTTTACAACACCTGTTTATATCATACTGTATTATTCAGGCCAAATGTATCTAAGGCGCTATCTGAATGATGTGGTGATATATTTAGTAAATATGATTTTGTTTAGTGTATGGTGTTCGAGGAATGAGATAATTTTCAACAAAAAGAATGTGTCTCAAACTGCCATCGTTAAGGCCATTAAGGCCCGCTTACGACAGAGAGTAACTGTGGACCATTATAGAATGAGTAAGCAATCCTTCAGGAAATATTGGTGTGTAAACGGCGTGTTTGGCCGTGTAAATAACTCAAAATTGCTGTATCTATTATAGAACCAGTGTATAATTAAGTCCAGCAGTCTATATCTTGCCTGTGAAAAGGACGTGTCAGCTTTACCCGGGAAAAAACCCTCTTGCTGTCACGTTTGTAAAGCGAAAAAATTATTTCTCCATATCAGCATGAAAAGTTGTGTTTCATACATATAAAATACCGAAATTTTACACTGAAAACTTTCACAGCCAATGGTGACGTAAAACGGCGTCGATGAACGTTGGAAAATGGGCGCTTGGTCGTTTTTATATTTTCTGGATACATTTTCACAGGGAATTCCCTTTATATTCAAAATATGACACCTCCAACCAAAATCTAATTCCATGTTCTCAATTTATCAGATATACCACAAACATATATTGAAATATCATTTTGGTTGAAGGTGTCATATTTTCATGAAATTTAAAATAAGTTTTGTTTTCTCTGTTCACTTGGAAGACGGCGTTATATTGGCATTGTAAGAGTGTTTGGTGTTGCATAGCTTCTTGGCCGTGTGGTTAGAGCGTTTGGTTGTGAATGAACAATGCTGTCAATTTTGAGTTCGAATCCCAATTTTGTCAATTTTTATTTTTATTTTTTTATCCATAGCTGAATGACTCCTGAAGAAATATTTCTGGAGTAAAATAATAAAAAAAAATATTTTACAATTAATATTTTGTAAGCGGAAAATCCCCAAAGCTGTTCTGTACAACGTATCACCCGAAACAGACAGGCCTAAATATTTTTGTCATCAATGCGTACGATATTTAATTCATGGATGTGCGTATATAGTAATAGCAATAGCAAATATGAACAAAAGTGTGCCATTCAATAATTTGAAGTGTGAATGTTATGGCAAAACTTCCGGTTAGGCCAAACCAGGAATACAGATTACTGTTTGTTTAATGTTGTAAAAAACACAGACATGATGCTGAATATACATTACAATCTTTTGTTCACTTACTGTTTCGCAATAGTTGCTTCTCATTCATGTAATTATTTATTGAAGATATTCGTGCTGTAATGAACTAAATAATGTGGTTTGGGTTGCCCCAAGAAGTAAAAAGACCATATAAAGTGTTGTCTTGTGAGTGCTCTACATGCTGTTGTCTTACCTGCATCGCTTTCATTTTATAATTAACTCAGCCTTACATGGAGGACCTGTTCCTGACGAGCGCATGGCACACTCAACTCTGTATAATAATAGAACTGGGGAAGACCGGCCTTCATTGCTTGAATACGTCATTCGTATAGCACAAATCTAGGAAAGCTGCCAAGAGGGTTTTTCCCCGGGTAAAGCTGACATGTTCTTTCTTGCTTTTATATTACAATATGACTGACTGTGATGCTTGTATATAAACTGATTTGATATGTCAATAAACTATTTTTCCTTTTAAAAGAAAAAAAAATAATCCCATGCTTTATATAAATCCACATCAAGGTGAGAAATGGTCTTTGGGTGAATCGAGAAATAAACGGTTTACCGCCAAACAAAATACATCAGCATATTCTACAAGTATCAGTTTATATATTTCCGTCGTCAAATTAGTAAATTTGTGCAATTTTTTACCTTTGCCGGGCGATTCAAAATCCAACCAGACTGTCCATCCATCTAGGAACAGCCCGATTATGGCGGGCTTCGTTCTCAATTTTGATTGGTCAATCGAAACAGCTGATCAGTGCGTGTCCTCTCTTACTCAGAATTGAGAACGTAGCCCGCCATAATCTAAATGTTCCAAGATACACGGACAGTCTGGTTGGATTTTGAATCGCCCGGTAAATGTAAAAAATTGCACAAATATACTAATTTGACGACAGAAATATATAGTGATACTTGTAGAATATGCGGATGTATTTTGTTTGGCGGTAAACCGTTTATTTCTCGATTCACCCAAAGTCCGTTTCTCACCTTGATGTGGATTTATATAAAGCATGGGGTTATATATAGAGACCCCATATTTCGACACTTCACCGTAATACCACCGTCCACACCCCCCAAAACTCTTGTTTTGCGGGCCTGTGGTAGAACCTAATGTTTTCCGTTTTTTCATTGATGCCCCTATTTGTACGTCTCATTGAAGATTGTATAATAGTAAGTTCATTTATAATGTATTTTTAAATAGGATTGCCGAGTTGCCCAGGGTCATGTTGGCCTCGCCATCACTGCCTTGGTCGGTTATTTGGGGTAGAGTGTTTCATGATTTTTGTGACAATAACATTGTCAACTTCTCATATAAGTACATGATATCCTTCCGCTGAAGGAACGGCTACTGAGGAGAAATGTATGTACGAATGATGTATGTGTTTTTTGTCCCGATTCGGAAACGAGGAACCACTTATTCATTGAATGTCAAATTGTTAAAAAAGTGTTCTTGTATTTTAAGCGAAGCTGTTTGTTATATGGGCAATTTTTCCCCACGTTAAATGAGCAACATCTATTACACAAATTATTTGATGTGCAGATGGGAAAAGACAAAACAGCAATGTATGTGTACCTGATTAATGTATTTCATTTCTCTATTTGGTGTGCCCGGAATGAAATCTTATTGCAGGGTGAAAATAGAGATCATAATTCTATAATTAAGGCTATTAGAGTTTGTGTGAAATCACGTATATATCTAGATCACTACGGAATGGAAGAGTCTGCCTTCAAGAGAGTTTGGTGTAAACATAATTCCTTGTGTTCAGTTCGGAACTCAAAAGTAATACATTTGCTACATGGCAGTGTGACTAACGTCACAGGACCTACGAAGTAGGGTGGGCATTAGGACTCCGACGCGCACCGAACTCCTGGTCATAGCTAATCTAAGTGTAAACGTTTTGGTGGGCTATATTATCATGTTTTTACTAAGTTGTATGATAGTATAGTTGTGCCCGTGATTACTGTACGGTGCAGATATGGGGACATTCCGAATCCTCTCAAATATATTCCGTCCAACATCGAACCTAACTCAATTTTTTCTTGAGTTAGGTAGATATTCCCCTAACGCTGGTGTGAACGGAGTATGGACTGGGACCCTTATATGTATGTAAGACGGGGGAAAGTGATCATGGGTCAGTGGGTCAGATGTACGTTTATGACTTACCCAAGTATCAAATGGAAAATATTCAAATGGACTATAATAAGGAGAGACCCGGCTGTAAAACTTAGCATTTAAGTGTATGCTGAGGGTAATAACTTTTTTTCCAAGTTTGGAAACATATACTCGTAAAGTAAAGATACTAGTAAACTTAGATCATACAAAAATCTCAAATCGACGTTCCAGGTGGAACTCTGTGTAACAAATGTTATGTCAAAGAAGCAAAGAAGTTCTATGTCGAAGTTTAGACTAGGGGTCGCTCAAATAAGATTGGAAACGTGTTGGTATGAGAATTTGGAAATCGTAGAAAGAATATGTCCAATATGCCAAAATTCCATTGATGGGGTACATCAGTGTAATAATAGAACGTCCCGCTTGTGATGAAATAAAATACGATGCCCGCTTTGAAATGTTTGCACTCTTGAGTGATGACATGCCCACCACGTCAAACAGGGACATTATGCAGTGTCAAAAGAGCTATTTGTTTTGCTATTCTAGAACGTATTGTATATCAGTTAACATATAAAACGTAATTTTGATGAATGTTGTATCTCATAACTCTGATAGTTCACAAGTGTGCACTTGTGAATTGTATTTTGTCTGTATTTTAATGTTTCCTTGTACATGCAGTGAGGTATAAATAAATTCATCGTTTTGCCCCCTTTTTAGTGCACCACAAATACGACTCAATCAGTTGGGGCATTGAGATTCATGACTACCGTCCAGCACATTTCGAATTCCACAAGTTCAATTAATTCTATAATCAAAGCCGGTATTTAATCAAGTGTAAGTCAATCAAATTTAATCGTTTAATCTAACATATATATAGTTATAATATTATTGTTCCGACCTGCAATGATATTGCATTGTAAATAAACATGTACGATTAGGGTTTCGCGGTTTAAGATTGTAATTCGGACTTGAGTTTCGCGGATCATTGATTAGCGGAGAAATGGTTTGTGTTATATTTCTGAGATGATTCTATAATATTTAGCTTTCCAGAATATCAAAGCAACAATTTTAAATGTCAATGGAAAACAAATCTGTGCCAGTAGTTCTCACTTCTGTGTCAGAAATAACTTTATTTCTGCCCGTTTTTTCTCGGAAAAAATGGTCGGGTACATGGAGGCTGAATTTTTTAAATGTTTGAGCAGAACATACAAGTGTGGTGGGTATTTTTCTCAAGTTGTGCTCAGCCGGTGCATATATTAAGTAAGATAGTTTTTGATGGTTTTTGACCATTTCCGGACTTGTGAATCAAGACTCGGAAGTTGATTGTAGGGATACGATCAATGATATCCGTTAAGGACATTGACTCATACAAGCTTCCCGCTTCATTGCATAGATATGTTTTTTTTAAAGTCAGCAATAAAGGCATAAAAGTTATAAGTCTTTGCTCATCTGTCCGTACAGTAACACGTCTTCCCGCGGAGTCAGACTTATGTCTGGGGTGATAATTATCACTTTTAGTCTATGTTTACAGATAATTTGTACTCACCCTGTTGGGTATACAGCCAAAACTTACCAATAAGCCGATTCTGCGTCCTGTCACATTCCACGATCATGACAGAGGCTGTACGGAATAACCAGTGACCTATATACCGCACTGTATTTCTGGGAAGTACCAAATGTCCTCAAAATAGCACAAACTTTCTATTTTTGAAGGCGAAGCTATAAACCGATCGACACACACAACACACTTCTGGATCCCACATAATACGAAGCATATGCAGCAGGCTTGCCTGCTATAGATGATGGCTAATTCATCATGTGATAACCTGGGGAACCCCCAAAATCCAGTAATATCAAAACTATAGAGACTATAGATGATGTCCAGACCGGGGAACAAAATAGGTCGATGACTTTATTATGGTGGTTGTGCAATAGCCCGGACGTCTTTAATGCGCGGATGTCGGATAGTACATTGGTAAATTTAGCAGACCCATGACAGAAGGTAAATGTACGTTTTCATTACTATGCTTATGGCATCAGCTTGCGCTTTCAGCTTGGGGCATTCGTCTATTAGACTAAATTCACTCATTTATCCATTGGTTAAATGTGCCCCGTTTACACAAAGTCTCGACCGGGCTTAAAGTCGCTTAACTTCGCTGATTTTACCAGAACCGGTGTGTCGTGATATGCCGTATCAAGGAACCTTCAAAAGTAACAGTGAAACATACAGCCAAGGGTTCCCGATGGGCATGACGGTACACTCGCTGAGCCATCAATAAATAATAAAAAAAAATAATTATAAATCAAATTTTCATCAGAATTCGGTCAGCTCAGAACTTGCTCGTAACAATGCCCTAATGCATCAAGGTTCTAATGTCAACGGTTCTCCTTATTTTGCCGACGAAAGGATTCGGATGGACTGACTGACTGACTGACTGACTCATTACCGGACAATTTGCAGTTGGTAGCCTACTTCGTAGGAATAATATAACATGAGCAGTGTGACTAACGTCACAGGACCTACGAAGTAGAGTAGGCATTAGGACTCGATCGTATTTTCATTGAGATATGATGTGACCCTCCCCTACGGTACGTTTCATCATAATATGGTACATGTACAACCTTCCATAACAGCCACAGGTTCTCTTTATAACATGCCTTTTGTGAGATTGAGCAAGATTATATTCTGGGTATTTATATATTTACATCGATGTGTTCGTGCCACAAAAAATGAAAGTATATTGGTGAATGTTCTGGTCATTTAGTGATCCGGCCCTGGTACATCAAGCAGTTGAATAGACTCGGAGTTAAACGTCTATAAATAGTTCGCTCAGCTGTTTTGAGGTCGCTGTCCTCAGATCTGCGGTTGAATCCAACAGCGAGAGAGCAGCAGGCATGCCAGGGCTGTTCCCAAATTCCATGGTGTCATGTTTCCCTGGCTTAAATGATCGGACTTTTCTCCGTATGATCTATAACAATATACTGAAGTGTTAATTATAAATCTAATTTTAATCAGAATTATTTCAGATCAGAACTTGCTGGTAACAATGCCCTAATGCTCGTTCATGCCAAAAATCAAGGTTCTAATGTCAACGGTTCTCCTTATTTTGCCGACGAAAGGATTCGGATGGACTGCCTGACTGACTGACTCACTCATTACCGGACAATTTGCGATCTGTAGCCTACTTCGTAGGAATATGTCTATTGAAATGTCTTTAATGTAAGCGGTTCGTTTCATTTGTGTACTGACCACCGTATGAGATCCATATCTGTTCCTATGAAGTATCTGTTCATTTGCAAATTGTCCGGTAATGAGTGAGTCCATCCGAATCCTTTCTCCGGCAAAATAAAGAGAACCGTTGACATCAGAACCTTGATTTTTGGCATGAACGTACATTAGGGAACTGTTACCAGCAAGTTCTGAGCTGACCAATTTTTGATGAAAATTTGACCTACTTAGGTGACCTATAATCCTCGAAATTGGCAAATACATGTCCTAATGCCTCATAAGACCATGGAAATGGGCTTAATTACGTTAATGTCAGTGTGACCTGACCTAAGTGGGTCAAGGTCAATGTGACCTACTTTCTGACCCAATTTCTGTCCTAATTAGGTGACCTAGCAAGTTCTGAGCTGACCTAAATTTTGATGAAAATTTAACCTACTTAGGTGAACTATAAACCTCGAAATTGGCAAAAACATGTCCTAGTGCCTCCTAAGACCATGGAAATGCGCTTAATTAGGTCAATGTCTTTGACCTGACCTAATTGGGTCAAGGTCAATGTGACCTACTTTCTGACCCAATTTTTGATTTAATTAGGTGACCTAGCAAGTTCTGAGCTGACCTAAATTTTGATGAAAATGTAACCTATTTAGGTGACCTATAAACCTCGAAATTGGCAAAAACATGTCCTAATGTCTCCTAAGACCATGGGAATGCGCTTAATTAGGTTAATGTCAGTGTGACCTGACCTAATTGGGTCAAGGTCAATGTGACCTACTTTCTGACCCAATTTTTGACCTAATTAGGTGACCTAGAAACCTCGAAATTGGCAAAAACATGTCTCAATGCCTCGTATGACCATGGAAATGGTCTTAGGTCAAGGTACACACTTAAATCATATCAAACCCTACTTCGTAGGTCCTGTGAAGTTAGTCACACTCCCATGTGTGTGATATTCTCTATTCTATTAACATTGAATTCTCACGGCCTCAATGATTTGTATATATTCCGGTGAATAAATTATTTTTTCATTTCAAACGAAAAGAAAGAAATGAGTATTCCTTAAGTGAAATCAGGTAAATATTGTGTATTTGGAAACGACGTTTAAGGACATTCAACTGTATTTTGATAAGTTATATCTCGGTAGAACCTAAAGTTTTCCCTGTTTTGCTCTAACACATCGTTCTGTTTTTGTATTACTCCAGTGTTATTGGAAATGCCTCAAAACTATTTTGAAAGCGAAATATGGTAAATATCGTGAGTATCAAAACGACATTCACATAACTTTGTACAGAGTATTTGTATTGTCTGACTGATAATCATTTCCACGGATTAGGCCAAACCTACTGGATAATGAGTGAATCAATCGATACAGGTCTATTACCATAGTTGTATATCGAAAGCCAAGCCTGACCGAATGTCTTAGTAAGCGGTTCTATGGTGTAATGGTTAGCACTCTGGACTTTGAATCCAGCGATCCGAGTTCAAATCTCGGTAGAACTAAATGTTTTTCCGATAACATGTTTTCGTTATATTTTCATTGATGTACGTCTCATTGAAGATTGGAAATGTGTATTCTTAAAGTGAAATATGGTAAATATTGTGGATTTCTAAATGACATTTAAGGATATTCAACTGAATTTTTATATCACGGTTTTTCCTTTTTTTACACATGATTAGTCTTATTTTTATTATATTACCAGATATGACTTCGAAACATTGTAAAGGAGGTTTTTTTGAGCTGAACATACTTGTCAATATTAATGCCGATGAAGTGATACATGGCAGTGTGACTAACGTCACAGGACCTACGAAATAGGGTTTGATATAATTTAAGTGTGTACTCGAGAGATGACTTGGGGGCCCTGTGTGCTACCATGAGAGAATTTATATAGCATCTCTAAATTGACAGTGGGAACTATTAACTTTTCCAGATGTCATCGCTGGTGAGTCGTTAGCATAGCAACTATTATCACCCTCAGTTTCTATTACCCTGGACACTGATCAGCCCAGCAGTACAGCACGAGGTGTTGGGAGGAGAGTCCGAGAGAGCGGGGCACCCCCCCCCCCCCTCTTCTCGGCATTAGGAGATTTTTTTTAAATTAGCGTAGGGAATGGTGCTCTGTCAGAGCAGTTGAGAAGTAAATGTTTCAAGTCCCAAAATAAGACCGGAAACTGGAAAAGAAACACAAATTTGAAGTGAGAACGGTCAAGATCAGAGATTTTTTAGAATGCAAGAATCAAAAGAGAGCCATTCTCCATGATATATTTATTTGGCATTCAACTTCAAGGTACCTCATCTGAAGAGAGTACATAATAATAATCAATGAACGATAAAGCACACACGAAAAAAATAAACAACTGGTTATAGGTTACTGAATTTAAAACACAACGATGATTTTATTATTGATCTCTTCAGTAATAACAGATAATAGGGTCATTGTTGTGTTTAAATTTAGTAATTTCTCTCATAAAATCCAGTAATTTTTTATTTATTTTTGAGGTAGAACATTTTTTAACTAATGACTGAACTGAAGAAATTATGCAATGTTGTATAGGCTGGATATATAAAACGTGCAGTATAATATGCCTTCAACGGAATTCCAAGACCAGCAAATGAGTGAAAACGGATACCATCGGAATGTGTGTCAACATTACAGTGAGGCTAAAAATAGATTACTTATGAATCTCCAGTTTAATACTAGATTCAAGTGTACTGTTCAACTAGCCATATTATAGATATCTCATAGTACATGTAGATCTAATAGACTGATTACGACGTACGAGCGAGCGCACACATGCATGTGTGCTTTTAATATAGATATAATTAAAATATTTTTTGGAAGCTGACGTTTTAGAACAACAACGACCACCGAAAGCCAACAAATACCCCGACGCTTCTGTGAGAAGAAGTTTTTCAAAGTTGCTTGGCGCTTCTGACAATGATTTATAAAATACATGTACATGTAAAGTGATACTCGTGGCTCGGTAAAACTTCGCAGCAGACGAAATAACAACCTCCATTCTCCGATGATGATTTGCTTCCTTCATGCATCGTGGCATATACAGCTCGGGAAGCGTGGCGTGGACTATTAGGGAAAACATGGCGGAGCTACCTGGAAACGTATAATGCCGACATATTTTGGCAAGTACCATTAAAGTTACTGATATTTTCGAGTGCTGGGCGCATCATTTTTTTTTTTTTTTTTGCTTTAGTGCTGGGCGGCCGAAGTTAGTCCCAGGCGCTTAAAAGTCACAGTGAAGCATACAGTCAAGGGTTCCCGATGGGCATGACAGTGCACTCGAGTCATCAATAAATAATAAAAAATTAATTATAAATTAAATGTTCATCAGAATTCGATCAGCTCAGAACTTGCTGGTAACAATGCCCTAATGCACGTTCATGCCAAAAATCAAGGTTCTAATGTTAACGGTTCTCCTTATTTTGCCGACGAAAGGATTCGGATGGACTGACTCACTCACTCACTCACTCATTACCGGACAATTCGCGATCTGTAGCCTACTTCGTAGGAATATAACTTTCAAGCTCATTGTACTTATTAATGGAAAACACTGTTTTTACCTTTCTAACGCTCTATGATAGTTTTTAGTTTTCTATGAAATAATGTAACACAATTTGTATAAATATCATATAGTGAATACATCAAATGAGGATAAAACGACATTCAAGGACATTCGACTGTATTTTGACAAGTTAAATCTCGGGAAGACCTAAAGTTTTCCCTTTTTACTCCAACAGTTCGTTTTGTTTTGGTATTGCTCTAGTCTTCTTGGAGATGCCGCATTAACTATTCCGAAAGTGAAACATGGCAGTGTGACTAACGTCACAGGACCTACGAAGTACAGTAGGCATTAGGGCTCGAACGCGAACTGAACTCTTGGAAATCCCCACTCCCAGTTGAAATCCTGCCTATATTAAGATGGGCACCGCCCACTAAGTCAGAATCGCCAGTGATTTTCATCAAAAATCACCAGAAATTTTCATCAAAAGTAGGTCAGCTCAGAACTTGTTGGTAACAGTCTCCTAATGCGCCTTCATTCCAAAATAAATAACGATCGCCGATTTAATTTTACAATTTTTTAATTAAAGGAAACAGATTGAATAATATAGGTTCAGTAGATTTCAAGCTTTACGTGTGAAAATACATTTACATCTCTTTAATGGTTTTCAGTGCCCTTGTACAGGATCAAAACAACTTTTTGAATCACATTATTTTCCCAACAATACAACAAATTTTTATATATAGTACTATAGTAGAAAGGTAGCATTTATGTAGTTTACGGTAATTCAACTCAAGCCCAACACCTTCTATGCACAAGATTCTATGTCATTCTCCTGAGCATAACCGGTACAAAGACGAATAAATAGCGTCTCTACATCACGTTGTTATCTAGATATATGAGACAACACATTTTGGGCATCGGCAATCTGATGAATGTACTATTCCGGTTTTCTTGTTTCACATTATATTCTCCTCAGCTTCGTTATGGACACAGCGCTGATTGTTTGAGGGTATATGCAGTACTTAAGATTAACCTCAGGGCCATGTGCCATACAGTGGGACAGGGTATTTTTAGCTGTGGGTAATTTGACCTGAATTTGAAGGCTCAAGCCTCGCCTGGTGTGGCCAGTGTGAAATAGGATACACGTTAAAGGCTACAGTTTACATACACAATGTATATCTATAACAATATACTGAAGTGTTAATTATCAATCTAATTTTAATCAAAATTATTTCAGATCAGAAGTGAACTTGCTGGTAACAATGCCCTAATGCACGTTCATGCCAAAAATCAAGGTCAATGGTTCTCCTTATTTTGCCGACGAAAGGATTCGGATGGACTGACTGACTCACTCATTACCGGACAATTTGCGATCTGTAGCCTACTTCGTAGGAATACGGTAAATATCGTAAATATCAACAAGACTTTCGAAGTGGCACCAGTATATTTTAAAGCTTCGCAGATGGGCCTATTACCACAATTGTATATCGTTAGCAAACATCGTTTAGATAGACTGAACGTCAGGTTTCATAAGAGGTTCTATGGTGTAATGGTTAGCACTCTGGACTCTGAATCCAGCGATCCGAGTTCAAATCTCGGTAGAACCTAATGTTTACATTTTTTCCCCTTAACATTTATTTTCCATTTTTTCATTAATGCACAAATTTGTACGTCTCATTGGAGATTGAAAATATGTATTCCGAAAGTGAAACCTGGTAAATATTGTGGATTTCGAAACGAAGTTAAGGACCTTCAACTGTATTTTGGTAAGTTATATCTCGGTGGAACCAACAGCTTTCCCATTTTATGTTTTGCGGAACAGTTCATTTTGCTTTTGTATTGTTCCAGTCCTATTGAAAATGCCTCAAAAACTATTTCGAAAGTGAAATATGGTAAATATCGTCAATATCAAAACGACATTCACAGTGTTAACTGTATTTCCTAGCTTTGTACAGAGTATTTGTATAGTTTGACTGATAATCATTTCCACGGATTAGGCCCAACCTACTGGATAATGGGGGAATCAGTAAAAGGTTCACGGTACTGGAAGTCAAAGTGTAGGTTACATTCTTCTATCTAAGGGATAAATTTGATGTCTTTTAGGAACGATGAATAGTGTTATTTTTTAACAGTAACAAAGTCTACTTTCTAACCAATCACGTTTTACAAATTCCACCACAAACTGATCAATCAGACAACATTGGCGCAGTTTTAAGCTTGCCTCTCAATTGTATTTTATCGATCACTTACTTAATCGATACAGGTCTATTATCATAATTGTATATCGCAAGCCAAAGCTTGACCGAACGACTTTGTAAGCGGTTCTATGGTGTAATGGTTAGCACTCTGGACATTGAATCCATCGACCAGAGTTCAAATCTCGGTAGAACATGTTTACATTTTCCCATATAACGTTTGGATTTCAAAACGACATTTAAGGATATTCAATTATATTTTGATAAGTTTGATCTCGGTAGAGCCTGAAGATGTTGCAATTGAAATTATGGTATGGGAATGAGGCGGATTGGAGGTATTTTTTCTAGTTACTAGATGGGTATTTCCCTCAGAAGAATACGGCCAGAGTTTGTTCGTCTCATTATTCCACAGGCATTGTTCACAAGAAATTGTTCAGTTGACATGAAGTACAATATTATATTGTATACTCAGAAAAGAAAAATTATGGTATGGGAATGAGGCGGATTGGAGGTATTTTTCTAGTTACTAGATGGGTATTTCCCTTAGACGAATACGGCCAGAGTTTGTTCGTCTCATTATTCCACAGGCACTGTACACAAGAAATTGTTCAGTTGACATGAAGTACAATATTATATTGTATACTCAGAAAAGTTTCAAGGCACCGAGTCTCATCATTCTCGAATAACAGGGCTGTAAAGTAGTGCATTCGTGCAAAATCGCCAATTTTGGGGCGAAAACACCGCATATTTCTTTCTATAAACATATGAAGATACACGATAACCAGAACTAGCTTGATACAGCATAGTCGCTGTTCCAATAACTAGTCGTAGACCAAATCTGGTTCTGGTTAGTCTGGTTTACAGAAACAATAAGAATTGTTTTCATCTCAGAATCAACTATTCTGCACGAATGCACTACTTCACGGCCCTATTACTCGAGAATCATGAGACTCAGTGCCTTGACATTTGTCTAAGTATACAATATAATATTGTACTTCATGCCAATTGAACAATTTCTTTTAGTGGAAGTATTTTATTTTGGTACTTCTGTATTACACCTGACCTGGGGCCATTTATACCCATCTAAAGATACAAACTCTTTTGTTTTGTCAGCATGGGATGAATTTTATACAGGTTATGCACAACCAGTACAAATATATTCCAATAAGTTTATTTACAATAGGTTTCTCAAGCCCTACCAGGCATCCATTACGTTCTGCTTCGCGCCTCTCCATGTAGCGCTGTAAGGGTCTCACGGACTGTGCCGGAGTTGACCCGAGGTCATCTGTTGCCACAGTGAACGAACATGGCGACCGTCTAACTGGGCGAATTGATATCAGTCGCTACTCACCGATATGTATTTCCGCAACATATAGTTCTAGGGTAATTTGTCAAAAGCTGCCTTCAAACTGTGTGAAACTGGCGTGTTGAAATACATTGAATAACTGTTTAGTGTATTTCGAGATAAATATACATTTTGCAATCAGTAAAATAGTCAGATAGAACAGTTCTTGGTTTTACAAGAATCCTGTAAAAAATGGCGAGACCCCTACAGGGGTAAATGCAGCGTAGCGCAAAGCACCCTGGGAGAGGATGTAGGTTTCTGTGTAAAGTCGTTGATTCAACCCGGGTAGTTGTAGCGAGACCCACCTTGCCATGGCCTATTATATGGAGTATTGTGTTTCATCCATTGATGGACTATAATCTTACAAATTTCGCATACAAACTGGTTCAACATATCTTACATGTAAAAGAACGGCTACTTAGGAGAAATGTCTGCACTGATGATGTTTTTGTACAGGATCAGTAACCCAGACTCATTTGTTTATACAATGTCCGATTGTACATAAAGTGTTTATGCATTTCAGGCCAATATTTTTGCGGTATGCAAGTTTTTTCCCTCGGTTGAATGAAAGCCATCTAATACATAGATTGTTTGATGTTCGTTTGGCTAATGAGGAACGTGTTGTTTATGTATATATGACCAATGTTATATTATTTTGTATTTCGTGTGCAAGAAACGAGATAATATTTCAAAAGAAGAAAAGAGATGCTAAGTCTATAATCAAAAATGTTGAACTTTGTATGAAGGATAGAGTATTAGTGGACTTTGTCCGTTTAGATAGACTAGAGTTCAAGAAGATATGGTGTAGAAATAACGCCATTTGTACTTTACAAAATTCAAAAGTATTTTCTTCTTGTAAATGCATGACTTCATTTATCAAGACCTATAACTCAGTATATGTATTGCCACATGTGAAGACCTCATTGAAGTCCATCCCTATCTGTGATATTTTTATATCTTCAGCTTGGACGTTTCTTGTAATCATGTATATTATTTACTGTGAATAAATTATTTTTCTATTTCAAAAGAAAAAAAAGTTTGATCTCAATAGAACCTAAAGATTTTCCTTTTTTCAAGCACGATTAGTAGTTTCCTATATGTTAACCGGAATGAAGCATACTCTAGTCTGATTGATACTCTAGTCTGATTGATACTCTAGTCTGATTGATACTCTAGTCTGATTGAAGATGCATCAAAAAGTATTCCGAAAGTGAAATATGGTGAATATCGTAAATATCAAAACGACTTTCACAGTTTTACCATATAGCTTAGTCCGGAGTGTTGGTATAGTTTGACTGGTAATCATTTTAACGGAGTAGGCATGGTTAATGAGTGAGTCAGTCAATGGTATACGGTACCGCTAGTCAATGTGTAGGTTACATTCCTCCATTTAATCGATACATGTCATGTCTTTTATGTACGATGTAAATTGTCATTTGTTAACCGGAATGAAGCATACCTTCTAATCAATCACATAAGACGAATTCCTACAGTTTCAGCAAATTGATTGATCCGACAATTTTGCTGCAGTTCTAGGCTGTGTTTCATCAATGACTTGATTAATCGATATATGCCTTATTACCAAAATTGTATATTACAAGCATACTCGACACTTTTGCAAGAGTTTCTATAGTGTAATGGTTATCGATCTGGACATTTGTGCAATACCGGTACTGAAAATGTTCACATATTCTTGACTGTCTCATTCTCATTTTCTTTCATAATGATATATCTACATTGTTAGCATCTTCACAAATTCAGATAAATCCTAAATCCTAGCGGAGGATTTACCTGGACATTTTTTGGTGATTCGAAAGAGTTCTCGAGTCATTGCCTCTATTATACAATCGCTTACATTTCATCCCCCGTGCTTATTTTGAATTAACCTGTCGGTATTCCAAGCCTGCTATTTTTGATTTGACTTCAGCCTGACATCAAAGTAGTTTGACCAGCGATGAAATTCAAGCCCGTCACATCTCATACCTAGCAGCAGACTGGCGTAATCAGCTAGCTTAGCGCGTTCACTGATTGATTTCATTTAGAGGAAATCCCTTGATCTATTTATATCCAGAACTGGTATGCGTAACTAACCAAGCCAGTGTATCGATCCTAACAGATCAATCGATACAGTGGCTCGCGAGGATGGATTGCTATATACAATAAATACTCTTGATTACCGGAAATTATTGCTATTTGGCTACAGAGGCAAAACGCAAGATGGTGAATTTGTTTTTTTTTAACAGTTTGCTAAGTGTTGCTCGTCTGTCAGTTGAGATGAGGAGGAGAATGAAAGTTTTCCATCAATCCAACCTGAATGTTTTGAAGTTCTTCGTGCGGTATTCGATGGATACTGTGCAGTAATTCCTATTTATATCATATCACCAAATATGACTTGTTTTCTTGAGCTGAACGTACTTGTCAATATGAATGACGATGGAGTGGTTTGAAATGTTTAAACTCATTGTTTTGCCTTCTTAACGCTCTGTGATAGTTTTCTATGAAATGATGTAAAACAGTTTGTGTATGTATAAATATCAGGATGAAACATCAAATGAGAAAAAAAAAGTGAATCTGGAATTTGAATCCAACGAACAGAGTTTATATCTGGGTTAAACCTCAGGTCCGCCCCCTTCTAACATTTGTTGTCGTTATTTTTCATTGATACACGTATTTGTGTGTCTCATTGAGTATTGAAAATGAGTATTGATAATGAGTATTGATAATGAGTATTCCAAAATTGAAATATATTAAACTGGCAAATATTGAAAACGACATTCAAGGGCATTCGACTGTATTTTGACAAGTATTTTGGAGGACCTAAAGTTTTCCCTCTTTTACTTCGTTTTTGTTTTTGTATTGCTCTAGTGTTATTGGAGATGCTTCAATAAAGTGAAATACGGTAAATATCGTAAATATCAGAACGACGTTCACAGTGGTACCATTTTTTTTTACCAGAAGAGGTCCATCTTCTTTTTCCCTTTAACATTTGTTTTCCATTTTTTCGTTGATGCACCTCAATGATGCACTGTTGATGTACATCTCATTGAAGATTGGAAATGTGTATTCCTAATATGAAATATGGTAAATATTGTGGATTTCGAAACGACCACTACGTGAAATGGTCAAGTTTCCAATTCCGGAAACCCGCCGGAAACCTATTGGAAACTGTGTCGCTACTGTATTTCGATAAGATTTATCTCGTTAGAACCTGAAGTTTTCCCTTTTTTAAAAATTTGCTCTAACATTTCAATCTGCTTTTGTATTGCTCTAGTCTTATTGGAGATGCCTCAAAAACTATTTCGAAAATGATATATGGTAAATATCGTAAATATCAAAACGACATTCACAGTGTTACCTATATTTCCTAGCTTTGTACAGAGTATTTGTATAGTTTGACTGATAATCATTTCCACGGATTAGGCCCAACCTACTGGATAATGGGTGAATCAGTAAAAGGTTTACGGTACTGGAAGTCAAAGTGTAGGTTACATCCTTCTATCTAAGGGATACATTTCATGTCTGTTAGAAACGATGAATAGTGTCATTTTTCACAGTAACAAAGTATACTTTTTAGCCAATCACATTTTACAAATCCCACCACAATTTGATCAATACAACAACTTTGGCGCAGTCCTAAGCTTGTCTCTTTAATGTATTTTATCGATCACTTGCTCAATCCATATCCACATTACCAAAATGACCGTAAGCAAACGCCTGACCGACAGGTTTTTAAAGAGGTTCTATGGTGTAATGGTTAGCACTCTGGACTCTAAATACAGATGTAGAATCTAATGTTGTCTCTTTTTCCAACTATAAAATTTGTTTTCGCTATTTTTCATTCAAGGTTTGAAGGTTGGATATGTGTATTCATAAAGTGAACTATGGTAAATATTGTGGATTTCTAAACGACATTTAAAGTGGTTCATACCTCAAAATTTTGTACGGTGACCGACCCTAATATTTTTGCTGTGGGTAGCTGGGGTATCTGTTCAGTAGTAGAAGGTAAAGAAAATTGATGGTCTTCTATCTAGATTTTCTGTACATTGCCACAAATATCACCGTGTCAGCCGTTTTTGCAAAAATTATAAAAAATCTGTTTTCTGCGCAACAAGGCAAGGAAGTCGAAGCACACGGATATATATCCACAGGTATGGTTTATTCATATAGAGAAACTTCAACGGATCTTAAAAACGCCTAGCTGAAAGTTGAATATAAATATAATTTTTTTATATGAATTGTACATTTCATCGAACTGTATGACGTTGGAAATTGCATTTTCAGGCTATGAAACCACCTCCAAAATCGAAAATCATCCGGTGACCTATGCTGATATTTTAAACACTGCTTCCCCGCCGTGTGATCCTTTTATTAATCGAATAAAAAGTGGGGGCCTCCGATCTACTTTTTTTATATAAAAAGCTTTGACTGTCCCTATCCCTATAGTTTTCTAATATTTGCGACGTCATTACCTCCCCTGATAACGTCTCTTATCAGAAAAGGAGATATATGACGTTGGAAGAGTTATTAGAGGGGAAATAACCTCGGGTAATGACGTCGGCAGCGTTGTTTGAGGCATGAACCACCTCAAGGACATTCAACTGTAATTTGGTAAGTTATATCTACGTAGAACCTAAAGATTTTCTTTTTTTGCTCTAACATTTCATTCTGTATTTGTATTAGTCTAGTCTGATTGGAGATGCCTCAATAAGTATTCCGAAAGTGAAATATGGTGAATATCGTGAATATCAAAACGACTTTCACAATGTTACCAGTATTCTATAGCTTACTCCGAAGTATTGGTATAGTTTCCCTTGCAACGTATGGTAGCCCGTTCGAAACAGAATATTGCTACATGCGTGGTGGGATTTTATAATGCTAAATTTTAAATGTTCCACCACTCAGATTTCTTAGGACTTTTGATATATTGTTGGTATTATTAGTCAAGTTAGCGGAGAGATACTTTCTGTTCCATTCAGTTCCAGGTCAAAGCCTAAATTGACTGGACTATAATCATTTCAATGGTTACCCACATCGTTAATGAGTGAGTCAGTCAATGGTATACGGTACCGCTAGTCAATGTGTAGCTTACATTCTTCTATTTAATCGATACATTTGATGTCTTTTATGTACGATGAATATTGTCATTTGTTAACCGGAATGAAGCATACCTTCTAACCAATTATATTTAACAAATTCCCCAAGTTTCAGCAAATTCACCAATCCGACAATTTTGGCGCAGTTCTAAGCTGTGTTTTATCGATTACTTGATTAATCGATATAGGCCTATTACCAAACTTGTATATCGCAAGCACACACCTGATCGACCCTTTTGCAAGAGGTTCTACAGTGTAATGGTTAGCATTCTGGACATTTGTGCAATACTGGTACTGACAATGTTCGCATATTCTTGACTGTCTCAGTCTCATTTACTTTCATAATTCTTTAGCTAGCTCGTTAGCATCTTCACAAATTCAGATAAATCCTAAACCCTCTGCGGATTTACCTGGACATTTTTTGGTGATTCGAAAGAGTTCTCGAGTCATTGCCTCTATTATACAATCTCGTACATTTCATCCCCCGTGTTTGTTTTGAATTAGCCTGTCGGTATCCCAAGCCTGCTATTTTTGCTTTGACTTCCGATGTCGACTTCAGCCTGACATCAAAGTAATTTGACCAGCGATGAAATTCAAACTCGTCACATCTCATACCTAGCAGTGGATTGGCGTATTCAGCTAGCTTAGCTGATCGCGTTCACTGATTGATTAAAATGCATTATCCAGATTTATCGTTCACTCGTCTCCAGGTATTGCCGGCCATATTTCACAATGCTGCTACAACAGAAATCAGATTAAAAGATAAAGTAAAGTATATTTTTAGTGTAGAAATGCACTCGCAGTGCCGAAATGACATTCATCGCCATTGCCTTACCCAAAAATAAGTCCACGACACTTCGTTTTGCAAGAGCTTTCCAACGAGATATGAATCGCGTCAGTACGTCCAGTGGTTCCTGAGTTAGGAATGAGTGGTATACATTAGAGCGCGCTGTGAAATCATTTGTCTTCTCGGTTGGGATAAACCCTTGTTTCAAGATCGGGACCATGCTATGGTATTATTATTATAAAAGCAGACAGACAGGCAAAGTGACACTGCAGATTGAAATATATAGCATAAAGATGAATATACTTTTTAGTTTAAGGTGCCATCATCTACAAACTTATCCCAATCGATTGCAGGTAAAAACTTCACGATACTCTATATTTAGGGGCCAAATATCATATTCATACTAAAGAAATAGCTCTAGAAGAAGTTTACGTAATTACCTCTTGTCCATCCAGTATATAGAAGAAAGGTGGATATAAGATTTACTCAGCAATGATTTGGATCTTTGTGGTATTATAAACTACCTGACACTGTTATTTTTATTACCCGCAATACAACATATCTGTATGTAATTTACGTTAAGCAGTGATCATTATTCTTTATCCAAATGAATTTGCAAGTCGTTTTCTAGAGTATGTAGCTCAGTCGCGCTTTTATTGTGATTGTCCATTTGAACACGAGATGTAACATGATATTCAAACTGCCCTAGGTTAAATGAAATTAGACACAAGTTACGAAACGTAACACCAGAGATCTTGCACGCTATGATCGTTTACACCCGCACCTACTGTAACTCAAGGGAGAGAACTATAACCTGCATGCCATGTAGGTTGCCTCCCTTCAACTGTAAAAGTAGGTTACGTGCATCAGTCATGAATCAATGTTATTAATACCTGAGCCATGAGCAGGTCAGCACTTTCGCTCATAAAGAGATCTCATGGCACGGGGGATGCAACATGATGTAACAGTTGTGATGAATGCGACTTCCACCATTGTAGTTCACGTCTTTGACCGAATTTACAGGACAATGTTGAATGGTATAGCTAAAGGAAATGAAATGGCCATATATTACTTAAGGATCTCATGTAACGGCATAACGTATAACGCAATAAACTTCTACATTCATCAAATGCATTTTTTAGCATATACGAACGAGTTTTATTAGGACGGTTCAAAGGCGAATGGGCCTGACGTTTTTCTGCTTAAAAGCGCTTTAAACAAGTTCTGCTCACCAGTAATTCGTCTCTAAGAACGACATTGAAAAGAGCATTTCTAAGCGAACGCCTTCATGGCTTTTTAATGCTTGAATAGAGTAACAAGATCAAAGAGAGATGTAATTCTTGCAATCCTGTGATGTCTTCATACTCACGTTCATGTGGAGCTTTTAAGCCTGTTTTATTTGGTAGATAAGAAATGGAGCTTCTTGGCAGATGTCTAGATCGGATTTTTTCTCGACTGTTACTCGTTCACTTGTGAGTAAAAAAAATCGTACAGAGCATCTGCTTATATTGCATATTAACTTTACTCATTCGTCATATCACAGATATCAGTCACATCTAGGCTCGTACTTAGGGCTGGGCACGACCTCCTTGGTAACCCAAAAGGTGAAAGCAAAATATCCCTTGTAATATGGTATATTTATGGCACAACTTTCATTTCTGTATATCCATACTCTAAGGACAAACAGGGGAGGGAACCATTCTAAGCGCCCTTATACCCTGTGCTCTTTTGGAATCAGAAAACTGTGAATCCTGGACCTGTACAGCTATTACTTGAGCTATGTAAAATAACAGCCAATGGACGAGCAACGCAGGAGACTGGTTCGCCGCCATCGCCGAATCTCGTGCTTTCCGGGAAAATGCGAGGTCGTGGGTAGAAATAAAAGCATTTTCTGGTTTTCTGGTCCAAATCACTCGGATATGAACATATACGACATCCCATGTAGAGGTCACATGAGGTTCCAGATGTGACTCGAAAGACTATAAATATAACAGAGAACCCTAGTGAAATTATGATCTAATTTGGGAGATGTCTTACATATTCTATCTGGTTTCTTATCATACTCTCCTGAGATACGAAAAGGAGTTAATTTTCTCTATGATATAAATATGAAGTATGTTGAGCAATTGTATGTTTGAATAACAAATAGCTTTTTGTATTTTTCTACTATTATTAGTTGGTTAATCATCAACGTAGCTTGCAGAGTTCATTTTCCCGTGCACATCCGGGTTTACGATCGAACTAATGAGCTAAAAAAATCTGGCAGCGCATGGTCGAGATTAGTATGAGAGAAGAAATCTGTATTATCTGGCGTTAGCGGAATATGCCCCGTTTGAAAACAGTCACTGAATGTGAGTTTAACATGAACGATACGCTGATCGTCTAGCTGATCTGGTCAAGAGGTCAGGTTTCCTGCTTCGTGAGTTCAGATTTTTTAAAATTTACTCTTTTTTTTGTGTGCAGCATAACATAACTTGAATTTACCAAATTTTAACGAATCATGTTCAACGCCGTGTTATGGCTGTATGTGCTAGAACAAATAATAAAGCATGTAGTATTTCATTGGTCAGTATTGAACATTTTAACAATTGTGTACGAGAAAATATTAACAGTGATTGGACATTCGCAATTCACAGCTTAAGTGTTTATTTCCATGTCATGTCACGAGTTATGTTTACTGCATGCTAGAAAAGTTTGTTGCAAATCCAATGTTGTCATTTAAACCTACCTGGCCTGGGCCTTTTAGGGCCTAATTATTTTTCTTACTCCTTTAGCTAGGGGGCTGAATCTTTTCATACTACACCCTTGATGACCGCTTTGATGACGTCACAGTGACGTCAGTTTCAAAGAAAACGCCAGATTTCCCGGTCAGATTTTTCGAGTTTTTTATTTATGTAATTTCTAAAAAAAACTGCATGAACAATTTGTAAATATTCATCTGATGTAAAGTAAAATAGTATTTGTCCACTTTTCCTCGTGGAAAAGCAGAAATTTGGAAGAAAAATGACGAAAACATCACTATTCTGGTACCGTAGGTGGACGCCAACTTGAATTTACCCATGATCCTCTACTCGGAGTTTATGCAAATAGGCTCAAAGGGAACCCGTTATGATACCCTACAAAGTCACGGAGTGTCAGCTCTCAATTGTTTGTCATTCGGGAGATAGCCCTGAAAGTTGTGTAGGGGGCATAATGGCCTCCCAGACCGGGTAGGCTTAAAATCATGACCCCGCGTACTTTCATTCACCAGGTTGACTCAGAAGACAGCAACATCTATAAGACTTCAGTCAATTAACATCGTCACTAAAAGACGATTATTGTTTGTATTACCATTGGAAGAACTGTACATGAAAGAATGAATTCATGTTATTGAATCATCTATATTCACTCGTGATTTCATGTCGTTCGATATATAAGTCACATCTGGAGCAACAAAGGTCGACCATGGACGATTACCCAGCTCCACATCTGGAGCAACAAAGGTTGACCATGGAAAAGTCTAATGCAGGGTTATATAAAGCACTATTATTCCCTCAGGTTATTGCGTAACAATCCTTAACATCATCGATTAACCTATCAAAAGTGTATACCATGTACTGGTACTGTTTTGTTCTATTCGTGTTAATATATATGGACGATGGGTAGGCTAACATACGGGTGAAATTTTTATTTAAAAACAGGCGTATACGATCAAATCCATCCATTCACTGAAGCTGAATATAACACATATTCCTTGTATATTCAATAAAACGGACAGATAAATAGAAATGCCAGCAATAAATCCTCTGATGACAACATCAGTTGCTGGTGTGTGGACTCGGTCACATCTGACGTTCACATAATTCCTCATCAGATGACTTGATAAGGCTATTACCTCATTGCTCTTGGATATTTGTATCTAATGCGGGTCGAGTCGGTGCTAGGGCATATGGGTTTATAGGACTTCTTGTTATACGCCGGCAAGTATAGTATGTTGATTCATAAGGATAGTAAACTTCACGTTCAAATAATTTATAGCTTCAGATTCGACATTCAATAGCCATCTGTCGTCCATAAAGAATTGCAATGTCCATAATCGAAAGATTTTATTCACTATTAACAACATCCAAGCAGGAATACATTAAATTCAAGTCGACAACTGTTTCCTGAAATACAAGGAATCATTAAATATATTCAAAAAATGGTGAATATTTTTCAATAGATGGAGGAGGACAGAGATGATGCTAAACTTTAAATGACATTTACAAATTCTGAGCACCTCATTACAGCAATCTAAAAATACATTATATCAAAAATGAATTGGCATGGACATGTTTTTCACCATGAAACATGGTTGTGACACTTGGAAACAAATATTCTTTCCGTCGCATGTGTATTTTTAGTAGTTAAATCGGTCAAAATGAATGTTCCTGTATTAAAATTTCATAGGTACTGGGATTAAACTGGGTGACAAATTATGCTGGACAAAATTTGGCAATTTAATCTCAAGCTTGGATGTGTGAGATTGGAACCCTGGTACTTGAAATGGAATCTCTGTTTATTTAGGCAAACGTGGGGATTTCAATTACTTTGGCGTTCCCATATAAAAAGTCACCAAGAATTTCCATATGCGTATTTAATGCCCTCTTCACAATTTAACGTACTTTCATCGATCGCTTTGGCTTCGTACTCTGGCGTGCTAAATTCAGACCCTCGTTGATAGTCTTTACAAGACAAGGTTCGCATAAATGAGCTAAACCAAGAAAGAGATCGATTTTAAATAAATGCAACAGGCAGACATTTGCGTGCGGTCCAACATTTGCACCCCATTTCATCTAAATTGTCTTCGCTGCTGATTTAATTTTAGATAATTAGGTGTGATTTGAATTTATTACAATTTCTTTGATACGTTCTTTGTATGAACGCACCGCTCTCATCAAGGCTCCCTCTGCCGGTTTATCCGATTTCCTGTTGTTTATCCCATTTCTTGCAAATTCTGTCACCTAGGTTATCCATAGAATTGGCGATGCAAATTCACTGATATTAAGAGTTCCTGGATCTGTACATGTAATTATAGACGAACTATGAATAATTGTTCTATGATCACCAAACAACCCACACGCTATCGGGGAAATGTTTGGCTCGGTATCACTACGATCCAGCTCACATCATACTTTTGACAGATGACCTGACGGTCTTCAGGCGTCGAGTTGGGTCGAAGATGCCCAAATTTGTTACTATGTGACCCTTTTTCATTTGCCAGATAATTTTCCCAATGCACAATATCGCTCACATTCATAGGAAAGTAGACAACGTTCCTCCATTTCACATAAACAGCTATGAAGACACTTCCCATCTCATTCGGTAATGAATCAATGACGTCTCCCAAAAAAGGTGAAATCGAACTGTTTAGGGCTGGCATTGAACGTACAGGTTTGGGATAACATTTATTTTTCTGTCCGCGTTAAGCCTATACAGTCTATAACATCGGTCTATATAGCTGCAATTGTCAGTGTACTGATATTCAGATTATGATCTAATTTGTCTAATTTAATTTTTCTCCAAATGTGAGCATTATTTTCGACATTCCGAAAATACGTATGCAGTTGTGACCCATTTTCGAACAGCCATTACACATGCTACCATATCCCTTGCCTAAACCGTCTACGCGGCTAATTACTCTCATATTACGTTCGTATAATGCATATTATGCGTGCTATGGAGTACATGAAGTTATACGAAGGTCATACACTGTAAATGTGGCGTATAGGATTTAAACACCATCATGACACGTTTAGGTCTAAATGTGTTTAGGAAAGTGTTGAAAATCGATACACATTTTTATTTTGACACATCACAAATTAAACACGTTGTGAATATAAACACATTCCGCAACACATAAGTATATGACATGTTTAGCATTTAAACACATTTCATGGATCTTGACACATTCCTAAACACATTCCTAAACGCGAATATTTTAGGCGTTTAATTCAGAACACAATCCTAAACACAATAGAGTAGCACAAAGCATGACATGTTTAGCATTTAAGCACAATTTGTCTCCTATCTTCAACACATTACTAAACGCATATTTCATGTGTTTAATTCAAACACACAAACCTAAACGTAATATTATGTTTACATGGCGTGACAAATTTGCATATTTTGTATTTGGCTTCATTCGTTAGCTGCTTGCCCTAAAATGTGTGAAAATACGCCTAGAAGCATTCAGATACATTCTTTCATCGTTTAGCTGTAGTTTTGAAATAGTTTTGTGAAGTCGTATAAACATCGACGACGGATTATTTCGTGTGCACTGTAACACAATCCGCGCAGTAATACACTTGTTTCGTCTGACGTCACACATTTGCGCGCGCGCGTAACGGGCCTTTCTGCAAGAAGACGACAAGTGGATGTTGAACAGCAAGGTAAGAATCTTGTCTCATCCATGTTATTTATGACAGAGATGTACAGTTTCATGCCTGTACGGTATCATTCATTTTATTAGCCGTTGAATTTGATGTGGGGCCGATGTTGCGTATTAGGGAATCGGTACCGTAATGTAGTTTTTGTTGGATAAAATGTCGACATGTTTCGTCATCATGTCATTTTGCTCGCGACCAAGTAGGCCTATAGACTTGCGGATAGAGACAGAAGGTTAGCCGATCGCTGATTGGCTCAACAAACACGTGACTGAACTAAATATAGATATTTGCGAAGGGATACACTGTAAACAAGTTGTCAAGATTCCGGTTGTTATTGTTGAAAAGATCGATTTAGATTCAGACAATAGGCCTCTGTCAGATTCAGATTTGTTTATTGCTCTATGCCATTAACATACAAAGGCAAGACATACAATAGCAAACACTGGAGTACCAGTAAATAACAATATCCCACCGGATCATACACATGTTATGCGACATTATTATAGTCAGAAATTTTATGAACTTCTGGTATAGTGGATATGGAAGATATTTCAGTGTTAACATTCAAAAGCAAACATGGAATTAAGATTTAAACTTTTAATCGTCTGCTGAAATAAAATATAGTTGTCTTTGATCAAGATATTCGCAGCACTTGCCGATATATTATGCATGTGAATGAGCTTTTAAGCTGGAGACCCACAACTCCGACACAGGTCCTAATACATTTTAAATATATTAAAATTAAATTTCTCACGAATTTTTTTTTGTTGATTAAAAGTATACATACAAGTTCATTGTTAAAACAAATATGCAATTGTTTTTTTTAATACGGATAACTTTGTCGCCATCTCAAGTAATAGAAAAGCCTGAAAATAGATAGGAAAGTCACAAAATTCAACTTCGTTACCATCAGAAAAAATTAACCTTTGACCCTCATGTTCTAAAGTGTCTTTTAGAAAAAACCCAACAGATGGAAGGAAGTGATTTATGTGTTATCTGAAACTTTTTACAAAAACCAAGGTCGAATTTTTATCAGAAAATCCAATTTCATGGGTATCTTTTTCTCCATTTCCCTATCATTTCTGTATTAATCCGAGAGAAGGGGCACTTCATGATCAATATGATCTAGGGCAATCGAATCGGCCTAGGGCCAATTTTCAGAGAAGAAAGGACTTCCAAATTTGAGTAAGATGCTGTCCACTGCATGCAAAGTGGTTTTTGAGATATTGGAGGTCGAATACTCAATCTGATATTCAGGAACTGATGCACATGAGATCTTGTAATTTCACCAAGTGAAGCAATGCTAATGAGCTCTATTTGTGCTGAAATATAGAGCTATAGACCTAATCTCTTTCAAGCTTATTGTATTCATTATTTATAGCATTATGCAAACTTTATGACTTTGTTGTTTGAAAAACTCCAATTATCTTTAGAAATGCGGTTTCCAAAACAACCAGTTGCTAGGGGCTTCATTTTGAAAATGTAGGTTATGAAATCTGAATCAATGAATATGCAGTAACAAATGTGGGAATCATTTTAATCAAAAATAAAATCAAGCTGAACTTTTAAGTTTCAGAATCTAATATAATAATCACTGTGTGACATCACCAAAGCTCATTTGCATACAAAATTTTTACCACAATCAAAAATCTTTGATTATACAAGATCTCAGCAACCAGTGAAGATACTTTGAAGAAATAAAATTTTAAACTTTCAGAAAAAATATATCAACCACATCTCTCCACCAGGAGTTTTAATTTTCCATTTGGGCTCTCCTTAATATTTTGAAGTTAACAAATCACAGCAATATAAAAATTCATACTCATATAATTTAGGTTTTCTTGATGCAATATTACTGCAATTCTGGTAAATCAGTTTCAATACAAACATATCTTAGAACATTTTAAACTCTAAGAATTTTTTGGCATTTTTTAGTTGTAAATTTTGATGAAAAATTTCGCTGACAAAGTTCAAGAAATTCCCAATTCCCAAAATGCTTTTTTATACGCCCGCCCAAAAGGCGGACGTATTATGTGATGGCGGTTTCCGTCCGTCTGTCCGTCTGTCCGTCTGTCCGGTTCTCGTGTCCGGTCTATATCTGGGACAGTTTCCTATCCACAGCTCCAATTTTTGGTGAGTGGATACCCTACGGGGAGACGATGTGTCGCATACCAAAATGAAGGTCGAGGTCACAGGTCAAAGGTCACTGGCCTAAAAAACAGGAAATCACTGAAGTGTTCGTGTCCGGTCTATATTTCTCAAGGTTTTCTATCCACAGTTGCAATTTTTTGTGAGTGGATACGCTAGGTGGAGATGATGTGTCGTGTACCGAAATTGAGGTCGAGGTCAGAGGTCAAAGGTCACTGTTGCCAAAAATCAGGAAATCATTGATCGTTGACAGTTTTCTATCTACAGTTCTAATTTTTGGTGAGTGGATGCCCTAGGGGGGAACGATGTGTTGCATATTAAATGTAGGTCAAGGTCAGAGGTCAAAGGTCAGTGTGGTTGAAAAATCAGGAAATCGTTGAAAATTTCTAATTTTTTGTGAGTGGATTCAATAGGCGGAAATGAAGTGATGCATACCAAAAATTAGGTCAAGATCAAAGGTCACTGACCCCAAAATTAGGAAATTATTAAAAATAACATTTTTTGTGTCAGTAGATACATCAGGGGGACACAATGTGTCACATACCAAAATATAGGTCAAGGTCACTGTGACCCCAAAATCGTGAAAGTGTTAAAAATCATGATTGTTTGTGTCCATTGAGAAATTGAGGGGAGACGGTTTGTCATGTACCAAAATTTAGGCCACGGTCAAAGGTCAAGGTCACTGTGATCCCAAAATCAGGAAATCATTAAAAATCATGATTTTTTGTGGGCATTGATAGATTGAGGGAAGACGATGTGTTGTGTACCAAAATTGAGGTCAAGGTCAAAGGTCAAGGTCACTGTGACCCCAAAATCAAGAAATCATTAAAAGTCACATTTTCATGTGCCTGTCGAAGACGAGGTCGTGTAATGCGATGTTGCGTTCTGTCCATTCGTCCATTAACATTTGTTACCCCTCAGCCCATAGGGCTGTGGGGTCTTGTCGTTGCCATGTACGTACGTCCGTCCGTCCTAGCGTCCGTCCGTCCGTCCGTCAACATTTTCTTGTCCGCTAAATATCTGCAGATCTATGAAGTCGGGCCTGACCAAACTTTGGTGAGAGCTTCCTGAATGTTGACAGATGAAATGATTAGATTTTCAGATGGCTATGATGATGTCATGATTTTTAATTATTTTTTTTATTATTTATTGATGGCGTAGCTTTTGCACTGTTATCTATGCCCATCAACATGTTCTTGTCCGCTGAATATCTGCAGATCTATGAAGTCGGGCCTGACCAAACTTTGGTGAGAGCTTCCTGAATGTTGACAGATGAAATGATTAGATTTTCAGATGGCTATGATGTCATGATTTAAAAAAAAAAATTATTATTTATTGATGGCTTAGCTTCTGCACTGTTATCTATGCCCATCAACATGTTCTTGTCCGCTGAATATCTGCAGATCTATCAAGTCGGGCCTGACCAAACTTTAGTGAGAGCTTCCTGAATGTTGACAGATGAAATGATTAGATTTTCAGATGGCTATGATAATTTCATGATTTTTTATTTTTTTAAATTTTTTAATTTATTGATGGCTTAGCTTTTGCACTGTTACCTATGCCCATCGGGAACCCTTGGTTGCATGTTTCGTTGTGAATTTTGAAGGTTCCCTGATACAAGAAAGCCTGGTCCATTCATGATTCTCATTGAATGAAGGACAACATTTTTCTTAAATTTTGCTATTAAATCATTCTATTCTACATCATATGATTTATTCTAAAACTTTTGCATGAACCATATTTGTGTCCACACATTTAACTGGTACAACATAATGCTTCAATTTTTGTCACCAAACATGTTACTGTACCTTGGAAATTATGTAAAACGAGTGATTAGGAGAGCCCATTTTTAGCCTGACTGTGTGCAATTTTGAATCAGTTTGCATACCTGGAGCTTATGCCCCCCCCCCCCCAAAATAATGATAAGGGTGGGCCTGTGTCAATAAGTGTGTTTACTTGTTATCACACTTGTGCAATGCATAAATTGCCACTGATAAAGTTACACTTCCTTACATGCTGTAATCCCAGCACACCACTCACGTGAAACCGAAGTCTGTTATATACGGTATCCAGGGATTTTTTGCAGGTTCCGATCCCAAACTCCCAGTTCCTTTTGGTAATTCATTATTGAGGGTCCAATTTTTTAAGTGAATTTCGGCGCAAAGAGCCTGTGATCAATCACAAAACAGAGGTTTATTAACATGAAATTCAATACCCAGCCATGCAATCGGATCGATATTGAGGCTTCCAGAAGCTTTTTCTAGGAGTATTTCCTTCAGAAATCCTTTCAAATTGAACAACAACAACACTTTCGTTTTTTGTTTCATTTGAGTTTTGGGTGCCCATATGTTTTCCAAAACTAAACTGGCTCTAGATGCAGCCCTGATCCTACTTGACTAAAAAAAAACAGGCTGAGGGGTCCACGCACCTTTTAGGTGCTTGCCTGCAATTCATGTTGTCCATGCGATAGCTCTAGTTTTAAGGTATGGATTGGTACCAAACTTTGAGTATACCTTACTCGCATGGCAAAGTGGAGCCATACATATGAGATCAATTTGTCAAAGGTCTGTCGCAGTCCCCCAGAACTGAATGAAGCTTAGCTGACTAAATGTGCTGGAAATATTGTTGGAATATTCGAAGTTCTTTTCCCTGCATTTATATGGTATTGTCCTGTGGAGTTGTCTCCCATGTTTGAAACGCTTCATTTAGTTAAACTGTTGTGAAATAAAAACCATACATTTACTAATTTAACGGGGAGAGGAGTCCTTTATGAACTTCACACCTGTTTATTCAAGAACAAAGGTTTACTTCATCACTTTCTTCTTCCTTCATGAAAAATTCTCTCGTCTGAAAGGAATCCATTTGCAGGAAAACTGCTATTTTCTTGTGTTTGATTATTGTCGATTTCAGTGTGGGATATGTGAGCTCTCAGCTCTTGCTTCACGGTCAACTAGTTACCAATAGTTAAGCTCATTTTAGTTTATCATTCAATATAAGATGTGATATATGTTACATTCTCATAAGCAAAAAATTGTAGACCTTTCTCTGGATTGCTAGATCAATTGGAATCAAGGCTATTAAACAACCTTCAAATTTGAACCGAAGTAATTCCAGATATACGGGCGTATATTGAAGCCCCTTGGGCTCTTGTTAGCAGATATATTCGATTTGCATCAAAACTGCTTCAAGACAACCCAAATGATAATATGTGAATATTCAGGTAACTGTGATTTGTTGAGAGAGACACCAATACTATTACTACATCTCATGATAGATGGCCCTTATTGATAGTTGATGAATTATGCAAGCAAACAATCCTCTCTTCTGTCATAAAAATACTGAGTCCACCCATTTAGTGTGTCTGATTGTTAGCCAGAGTTATATTCAGGTCTCTCACAGCAACATGGTGTTTTTTAGCAAATGCGCGAAAAATTATATCACAGTATTAGTGTTTCAATTCCTCAGATCAACAGAGTGAGGGTCTATAAAGAACCATGTATATCTTAAGCCAAATTATTCTTTGCAAATCATTTACATGTATTCTTTTGCAATCAGCATTCGGAGTTATTTCAGAAATATAATTTGCAGCTTTATGGTTGAAGCGATATTTTATCATTGAGTTGCCCCATTTATTTTCCAGGCCATTTTGGTCCGCTGATGACCTGAGCTATTATTCATTTATTTTATGCATTTCAGTTAGAAAAAAATAACAAAAACAGTATTTTAGATTGCCTAAATTGAACCACACATAGGCCTACCTATCCAAAATAAGTACAGCTCAAGGATCAAGGAATTGAAAGCAATAAGAAGTCTGGATCATTGTACGTGATTGCACCGCATTATTAAAACAGACTTTCTACATCACATATCCTATTTTAGTCGGTGCAGGACTTCGTGACTATGGCATCTCAAGTCGCACGCACGTGTATTTGTTTATACGGAAGTTACAACCACGCATGAACCTCGAAAGGCCCAATATTGACCAATCAGCGATCGGCTAACCTTCTGTCTCTATCCGCAAGTGGCCTATAGACCTGCAATCTTCGAGCTTCGAAGGCAAAACGAATAGCTATTTTTCAAGTAAATTTGGCGAACCTGTTTTTTTTATTACGATTGAGAGGGGGTCGGGGGAGTTGTTTTGATGCATTGATCTGTATCATGGTGCCGCATCAATTCATGGAATGACATGTTGGGGTGGTGAGGGAAGGGGGGGGGGGAGGGAGTATTTTTATTTCCCCGTAGGCGTAGTCTTTGCTTCATTGTCATTCATAAATGTATTGTTCATTCGGCATGTAATGGTCCAAATGTGGGCACTGTGGCTAGTGTCATTGTGTTGTATTTAAATTTGGGAAATAATTATATTCCAGAAAAGAAAAAAATATTTATATTTTTATTACCAACATCAGTTGAGGTGGTGAGGGAAGGGGGGGGGATTTTTTATTTCACCGTAGTCTTCGCTTCATTGTCATTCATAAATGTATTGTTCATTCGGCATCATGTAATGGTCCAAATCATGAAATGTGAGCGCTGTCATTGTGGGAAATAATTATATTCCGGAAAAAAAAAAAAATTATTTTTATTAACAACATCAGCAATATCGACGAAGACACCCAAGAACAGACAAGCCATGGTGGTGACCGGTACACTTGGCTGTTCGACTTCCCCGTACCATACACTTTCTCCCCCCCCCCCACCCCCACCCCCGTAGGCCTACACGTGTAGTTTGTGCTTTTCACGCATTGAGTTATCACCCGTAGCTATGCTTTTCTGTACTGGAGATAAATAATGGTAGTTTTATAACAGGAACTACGGTAAGAAACGCCGATGAACTTTCTTATAGTGGAGGAGTAGTTCTAACAGCCAAGTTTGAAATAGTTTAGTTTACTTTTTCAATTTGCTCTGTTCATTTTCTTACATGGCAGTGTGACTATTAATGAATGTCACAGGACCTACAAAATAGGGTAGGCATTATAGGACCCTGACGCGAAATGAACTCTTGGACACCCCCCCCCCCAAGTTGAATCCTGCCTATATTAAGATGGGCACTGCCCAAGTCAGAATCAGCAGTGATTTTCATCAAAAGTAGGTCAGCTCAGAACTTGCTGGTAACAGTCCCCTAATGCACCTTCATGCCAAAAATCAAGGTTCTAATGTCAACGGTTCTCTTTATTTTGCCGACGAAAGAATTCGGATGAACTGACTCACTCATTACCGGACAATTTGCAAATGAGAGCCTACTTCATAGGAATAAGGACACTGTGGACCTTGGTCACATTCTGCTAAAACTAAAAAGTTGCAGTGTAGGCCGAGGGGGTCAGAATGCATTGTTCGCTCAGTCAATCAATGACAAACTACTCACTATGACTATAGTAAAAACTGCCTGCATGCAACTATTTTCAGGATTTTGACTGGAAGACTCCTGTACCTGTGGATAGACTATGGGGTGTCTCTATGTTGATATGACAGATCAGTGCTCTCCACTGGAGGTGGCCATCAAACTGAAAAATGCTTTCCATCTGCCACAGGCTTCTGTTGAAGGTTTGTAAATATATATGAATTCCTGAGTAGGCGATGCACAAAGTGATAACTCAGTTGGGAGTGGGGGGGGGGGGGACGTCAGAGCATAGGGGATTCAAACATAATCAGGGTGGGGTGGGGGCTTGGGGGACCAAATTCTTACTCAAATTTACCAACAGCCATTCAAGTGCACCTCTTGCCTCTTGTTCATGTTGTTGGCAACTTTTAAATCCCACTTTAATTAGTGTTAGAGTACCGGTACATGTATTTTGTGAAAATATTTCATATGATTTATCAAAACTTCAAATGCATGTGTAAACAAGTATAGGTCTATCATCTCTGTTCTTTATAAATGTATGGGAGATATAATCACGAAGGATGCGTTCTGGCTCAGTGAAAGTGACAACCCTTTTTGACATTTCTGTTTTACAGTTTTATGCCATATATATTTGGAAAGCTTGAATTACATATATTAATAATCCATCGAGTACAGTAATGGTGTTTCATACTCCCTTGAATAAGTACATTCACATGATTGTAATCAAACAATACTGGTAATATGAGTTATACAATTACATGTATGCCTATTTATATAATATATTAATATTTTAATAGAAAGAAGATGCCAGAATCAAAAGTTACGATGTACTGGAACACCTCACTCGAACAGAAGATGGTGTGAAGTATGCAAAGTGTTCCTGCAACACTACAGATCTAATTTGCAGAAAGGATGTAAGTACTGTTGATGAGAAATCTCCACTTCTTTTGTTTGATTTTTAACTTTAGAGCCCCAAAGAAGCTTATTCATTTGGAGTTAAAAATACTGGCTTTGCTTGCCTTACAAGTTCTTTGTGTAGCTTGCCCATGCAGCTGTAAAGAACCATGAAACTCTTAACTCCACCTGGGAAAGTTGTTGATTGTCAAACCATGCTTTTTCTTTCAATGTCAAGAAAAACAGATAATCACTTCCAAGTATGCATTGCATAGTATGAATTGGTACCAAATTTAAAGATAAAAGCCTAATTGTGGGCAGAAAAGAGCTCATCAGAAGATAGCAGACATTCAGTTTCGTCCCCTGCAGTACTATGACCTAAATCATTTCTATAGAAAAGGTCACTTCATCTATTCTCTGTTGAGAAGCATTTCTCTGGATCATTGAGTGCATTTCATATGCCATTTCACCAGTTGAGAAAATCTGTGATTGCCTTAGTGTAATTTAAATTAGGTACTCTTGTAGGAGTGGGTGAGTGAGTAGTAGGGTTTAGCGTCGTTTTCAACCTTGTTTCAGTGATATCACGACGGTGCCTACATGTACCATAACACGAGAGTGCTCACAGTTCCTATAATTACCCTGGACACTGATCAGTCCAGCCAGTACAGCACCCTGTCTCCTGTCCAAGTATTGACCGAGCTTAACAATGCTTAACTTCGGTGATTCGACAAGAACCGGTGTGTACCCTTGTAGGATTACTGTATTCTGTTGTTAACTTTAAATCTGGTAAATTGCAGGGGTCGAAATATTCCAAATAATTTACCTGTCACAAGAGACAGGTGACTAAAAGCTTTACCTGTCACCTTTAAGAATTACCTGAACATGCTATCGTTGAAATTGTCAAGTACATGTATTTCAAGATTAATGACAAAGCTACATGTTGCAAGCTAACAATAAATTAATGACACATTGTTTCCATGTACCAAGTAGCAGCTGTTTGAATGGATTTTGTCAAAGATATATTTTGAACATCAAAACAAATTTATTGGCAACCTGTCACTGGAGTCTAGAGACAGGTATTTTATTTCTGTACCGGTCTTTCAAAAATTACCTGTCCGGGACAGGTAGACGGGTGTAAATTTCGACCCCTGAATTGTGATGGCCTAATGAATAAGAACATCTGCCCTACAAGCCATGTGTTTTGGGTTCAATCTCGGGCCGCAGGAGTTGAAATTTACACATGTCTGCCTCCCCTGGTAATTTTATAAAAAGACGGGTAGACAAATAAAATACCTGTCTCCAGTGACAGGTAGCCAATAATTTATTTTATTTTTATTTTGGTGTTCAAAATATATCTTTGACAAAATTCATTCAAACAGCTGCAAATTAATGCATGGAAACAAGGTGTCATTAATTTATCGGTAACATGTAGCTGCTTTGTCGTTAATAATTGTGAATTACATGTACTCGACAATTTCAACGACCGCTTCTTCAGGTAATTCTCAAAGGTGACGGGTACACTTTTTGATCTGCTGTCTCGTGTGACTGTTAAATTAGTTTTAATATTTTGACTCCTGGGCCGGGTCAGCTTGAAAATTGTAACTTGTTGCTTGCTAATTTGGACTTAGTTTTAAGAGGATAGATCAAAGGCTGGGGTCCCTGTGTCAGGATAACATTCAGACTGACAGGCCGGAAAGGACTACACTGATATTGGGGTCTGTCTGGATCATAAATTAAAAAAAAAACTTACTGGTATCAGAGTTTTCTGAAATTTGGTTCTATCCCAAATTGCTCATGTGGTTGGTGCGGGGGCGGGGGGAAGAGGGGGTCACTACAAGTCAGTTGGAATGGCTTTTTTATGACAGTCTGGCCACCGGGGGCACCACCATTCATACCCATTCACATCCTGGGGTCAAATCACAATTGTGAATCTTTGGGGATTTTCATTAACGTTGATTCTCTGTTATTTCACAGCTGAAAGAGTCAAGTGGGACTTCAATACGAAGAGCCTGAAGAGCCAGAGTCCGTTGATATTAATCACCCTCACAGATGTCTGAACTGGGAACAACAGTTTCAGTGTTCGAAATTTCAGCTGGAAGTGAAATCACGGGTGCCATGCAGCTCTTGCTCCTAAGTTTAAATGTTTAAATGTTTAAAAGTTTAACTTTTGTTGAATTTTTGGCTACAACATACATCTGAAATCGATTGGAACTTTCCTTATAGAACTTGGAACCCAATACAATTCTTGAATGAAGGTACAGTGTTTATATAGATTTATTCAGTACTTTGAATGTACATAATTTTTGCCCATGTGCATTCCATGATTTTGGGGGCATTCTGACACCGCAGAAAGGACATACATTTTCCTATTGTGTGGCCACTTTTTCCATCTGAGGAGTAACCACATTGCTAGCTCACTATGTTTGTTCATGGGCATATCTTGGGAACACTTGAGCTTCCGTTCTTGTTACGATGAAAGTTCATTTCACGAAATTCCAATATGAGTGGCGCGGGTGTGATGATCATGGTAGCAGTGCACTAATTGATAATAAAATTCAACTAACTGAGAACTTTACTATTATTCCTTTCATTTATTGTTAGATTTTTTCATTGAGGATTGTGAATATCTAGGAATAAGCAACAACACCTATATCTTACAACTTGTAGTCCATGCAAAATTGTGAATTCGACATCAGATTGCAACTATTTTCTTTCCATCAATTTGTGTTTTGCTGTTCCTGGATGTTCATCTGAATTCTATGGTGTTTGGATATCACATATCAGCAGGCATCGAAAGACATATTGGGAATATACCACCGTTGACATCAGAATGAAGGCCAGTTCACTTCCGACATACAATTCTTGAGTCCGAGTATATTACACAGCAAACCAGCAGGGAGAATATTTTTGTACTGAAACATGTTCACAGACAGGACACAAAATTTGTGTTTAAATCCATGACATGTAATGAATTTAAACATGTATGCATTTAAACATGTTAAAAAAAGCGGACAAATTTTGTGTCTAGTTTTCTGTTTAGGGTTATGTTTAGCTTCGTGTCTAGATTCTAAACACAATATTCCTAAACATGTTTAGCTTTGTGATTAGGGTCTAATCACAATCTTCCTAAACATGTTTAGCTATGTGTTTAGGCTCTAAGCACAATATTCCTAAACATGTTTAGGATCTAAACACAATAATCCTAAACATGTTAGCATTGTGTTTAGGGTCTAAACACAATATTACTAAACATGTTTAGCTTGTGTTTAAGCTCTAAATACAAACTTTCTAAACATGTTTAGCTATGTGTTTAAGGTCTAAGCACAATATTTCTAAACATGTTGGAATTTAAACGTGTCAAAAACTATGGACAAAATTTGTGTTTAGATTTATGTTTAGGATCTAAACACCAAATTTACAGTGTATGCGAGTAAGTTGCGTAGACGGTCTTAGCAAGGAGTGGTTGATTTTATCAAAGTTTCGCATTTTACATATACTTTAGCATATTGGGTATATATAGGGTTATGGAAGGATGGTGGGCCTTTCGTTCATTTCTACATTATATTTTTCAGGCTATGGAACTAATAATACTTACCGGAAAATATTTAAAAAAAAAATTGATTCGGAAAATACACTGAATACACGTTTCCCTGTAATGGTGATTACCAACCTAGCACTAAATGTATGCGCTTTTTAACTCTCAAAAGTGCTGTGTACAATAAGTATACAGTTTGTCTTTTTTTTGTACAGTCATTATCATGCACAGGGCTGTGTACAAATGTGCACTTTTCCTGTACACAAAATTGTGTATAAGATGTACTCAATTTTGTGTATATAGAGTACACATTGTGTGTACAAAATGCACCCACAAATGTTTACAATATGATACGAATTAGATCCCCTTTCGACTGGAAATTAACAGCGCTGAGAAGAATCTGTATTGGAATGACTAACTATATAGACATATTCAGCGTTCTTTCCATCAGGAATGAGCATTGCATCATGTTGTATACATAGTGGATCAACATGGACAAAAGGGGCCAGTTTGCCTTTATCATAATTAAAAACGTCCTATAAATTCAACATTGAACCCAAACAATTTAAATTAGTCAGAAACCTTGAAATATCTATTCTTGGTGTTATACATATCATCAAATTGATTTGGAAATGATTATTCATCATGTCAATATGCGCTCGGGTATATTATTCTGTGGTAAGCATTGAGATAATCAGAATAGAGAGCGAGTGAGTGAGTGAATAAGATTTAACGTTGCTTTCAACACTATTTCAGTCAAATAACGACTATTACTTCTCACACCCGGACGTATCACTGTAAATACAGAAGATACATTTTGTGTACCAATGATACACAGTATCTGTCACACTTAACATATAGACCATTTATATTAAGGTGAGTCGAAACTTTCAACTTCTCTGTTAGGAGAATGCAATTTATCGTACGTAAAATCGGGTCGATAACTGCTCTTTAGTGTAAGGATACTCGCCATTCTACTTGCAATTTATCGTCAAGACACACGAACAACGGAAATTGAGAAATCCTCATTCTGACAACTGAAGATGTACGTTTGAATGAAGTAACCAACCTCAAAGGAATTTTCTCTCTCCACAAGGAAATATGAATTTGATTCGAAACATTGTGTATACGGTTTTTACTGCACCCAGGGCTTTTGAAATCGCTTACAAGTTCATTTTGTCGAATTTGTATGGCTTAGAAGTTAACATCTCTATACAATTCCTAGTATTTCGGATAAATATATTGACGTCCCTGGGGGAATTTAGGAAGGGTTTTTCAGTCAGAAGACAGAGGAAATAATATCAGCTTTTGTCGTGTAACCCAGCAGTGAATGTAGTTCACTATATACACATGTAACTCAATCTCAAAATAGCATAGAATAACAGCTGCATGGTAGCAATTAATTTTGTCGGTATTTATCGTAACATTTCCTGCGAGTGTATTCCCGTTGGATTAAAAAAGTAAATATTTAATAGACAAATGAAGCTTGAATTTCAGAGCACCGTCTTTAGAGTTTATTTGATGATATTGACTTTTAAACAGGTACATAGCGAGTCATTGCGACATACGCTGTATCCTTTGTGTGATAGGCACATTTAAATGCAAGTACGAGTTGGTAGGACTTTGATATCCCCTGTGGTGTGCCTAATCAATTAAAAGGTTTTTGTGTTAGAAATTATTCAACATCATGGTGCATGTTTGACAAGGTGGTTGAGGCGAAAATAGCATTGATGTTGCTCTGTAGATGTGCCGAAAATGAAAGAAGTAGGCGGAACGTCGCTGATCGGTCTCCATTTGTGATGAATATCCATTTCGTATCATAGTCTGGTTTTCACAGAAACTTATGCAACAAGGCTATACCACAATTCCTTTTACTTTAAGTGTCTCAAAGGGCCTAGCGCGATTTAATGAGATTTTGACCCCTATGAAGTGCGGTTTGGAAAAATGAAATATCATGTATGAAAGAAATTTTTCAGCTAGGGTAAAGTATATTGTCTTGTCTTATGCTCTGAGTATTTTGTAGGTCTTGGTTGTTTAATAGCTGCATCTTGAAGTAATGGATTTGTACAAAATCGTTTATTTTGAGGTGAAAACAGCACACTATTCTCTCCATAAACATATGAAGCCAGTCGAACTTCATTTTTTTTTCGTACGTGATATTTCGTTATGGCAAACCGCACCTCATGGGGGCCAAAATCTCATTAAAATGCGCCAGGTCCTTTGGTGGTAAATATCCCACACTGACAACAAAGTGCTATCGTGGTTTGCGAGAGCTTTGACGCTTGCTTCCGTAACTTGTGTCTCGATTCGCATGTCTCGCGGATGGGGCCCACGTAGATATCATATAATGTGAGATCTTTATGATGTTCAACTATCAAAATCAAAGCGGGACTGATTAACTCAAGAAATGACATCACGAAATTTACGTGCTTAAAGAATGCAGACTTGTCTATTACGGATTTAATGATGGGAACATGGCGATATCTTGTAAGCATCATTGCAAACTGTTGATCCCTTCTCCGGTGCAAGAACCTGGCTGGTGTTTTTAGATACATGTATTTTCAATGTCATGCCTTTTTTTAATTTTGGTGCTAATATTCTCTTATGGATTAAGTCTTTCGATGGACGCGGGATTTGTCCATGAACAACGGTTGGCTACTAGGATGATATATATAATGGATGTCTTGAACCGTTTGGATTATTTTCGTCCATTTGGATTTCAGAGCAGTGAAGTGCATACATCGCCGGAAGTATCACCGGCATTTCCTTTGTCTCCTTGCGCCACATTTCTCACCCTTGTCAGAAGCCTTGGAGCGATCATCGCCTATTGCTTCCAGTTCTACGTGTTATGCCGAAGCGCGGCTACGTCCGAGATTCCTCCGTATTCTCGGGTCTGAATGTTGAGTGTCGACGAATTCTTTCCTGTAGAGTCATATGGTTGCTTTTTAGCCGCCAGACGTCGCCAATTTTCCTACCTCTTACATATCGCTCCAATTTATTACCTGTATATGGTAGAATTCTGCTGGTGGACTTTTAGTCCCCGAGGCCTCCTTCTGTACATGTCACTCGACAAATATGTGTAGGATTATTGTTTCGGTGGGAAATTTAAGCCGTACGACGTCGGATTTTACAGGTTAGTTTTCCAAGGTATTCTTGCATTTACCAGGTTTCCCCATGGTAAGGCGTTTACTCCATCAGGCGGCCATGATGCTCATTCATTAACATCAGATAAGTTGTTTGAGCTGATCTGTCACCACAGCTCCCGGGCTAGCTACCTAATTCCGCTGATGCCGGTGCTAAGGGCCGTGTGGGTACTTCATAGTCTCCACATGAACAGCAGCTATAAAAGTGCGGCTGGGATACTAAGGCCACGTCCGAGATTTCTCCGTATTCTCGAGTTTGGATGTTGAGTGTCGACGACTTCTTTCTTGTAGAGTCATATGGTTGCTTTTTATCGCCAGACGTCGTCAATTTTTCCCACCTCTTGCCAATTAATCAGATATTTTTCAATTATTTCTAAATCTGATCATCGAATTTAATAAAGTAATTCAATGTATTTAAATCGGAAAAGATTTAATATGATGAGTAAATATTCAAATAGTTTTGATTCTGACCGTTGTGGAGCTATAGTATTTGATTAACAGCTGAGCCGAGCTGAAATGTTTTTTTCAGGTTCCTAGAAACAGACAGGCCTGGGTTGAAGCCCACATGGACTAAACAATAGCTTAGTCAAATATTTGGATTTGTACTAAATTTGGGTTCAACAATACCCTGACACTGATATAGGCCTTTTGATTCCTGCAAAGTCTTTTTAAAACTTCAGCAGCATAACTTACCAGCAGACCTATCAGACGGTAAGCCTCGGCAAATTTGCGAGATAAAGATGCAGATGAATCCCAGGTTATTATCTCCAAGGAAAATGCATGAAGGGAAAATAGTGATTTAAAACCTTTGGCGTGAGACTTACAATCAAGAAAGGGAATGTGTCTTTTGTCCCATTAGTAGATCATCCTTCAGCAATTTCTCCCTGTGGTCTGTCGGTCTGTATCCTTGATTGAGCCGCTAATATGGAAAATGAATGGGGATAGAGTCGGACGGACACCAAATCCTTCCGCTTATTTCAAGCATGTGACAATTTGGAGCAACACATTTGATACCGGGTGTAATCTGACCACGGGGAGTAGTAGGTACCAGACCACTATTAAAAATAGTGCCGATGCCTTTAGGCAACCTCTGCCAGAGAAGTGAATTGTTTTCAATATTTTTTCCAGTCTCTGTTGCGAGGAATAATTGAAGGCCAGTGGTGGGTGATTGAAGTATGATATGTGTTTGGTTCCGCTGTGAGTTTGATTTTAACTCAAGGCCTAATAAGGAGTTGCTAAGAGGGACTATTTGGGTGCCTGTGCTCCGCTTTCTGAAAGCAGAGAAAAAAGCCAAAATTGTGACGTCATTTGTACGAGCGCGCATAACTCAAAATTTCGATGGGCGACCCCCGTCAAGAAGCCTGTCCGGTTGTAGCACTTGAATAAAGGTACTTCTTGCCGAAATATGGGAGTCTAGACTTAATTAATCAATCGAGGAGATGCAATTACGTTAGCAGCTTTTAACATTGCCGCCAATGTAAATTTAAATAGTGGTCTGGACCCAGTAATACAGCCATCAGATCATACATTCACTAAGGGAGGCAACTCCCATCTACGCAGCTACAAGATGACTCTTAACATAAACGAAATAGGACGAAATTAAACTCCTTCGCAGAATCGACAAGATGCATCTACAATCTTTTCTGCAATCATTTTGTATTATCAATCATAGACAGTATCTGCTCGCAAGCAGTCATTTTTCTGTAATATGTCAACCCATTTCCATTCACCTATTTTACAATTTGGTGAACTGAGTTGGGCAAAATAATCGCATGCAATCGTTTGCTAATATCAGATGCTATGTTTATCAGTTTTCATCAGATGACATTTCAAGTCGTTTTCAAATTGTCCCGGACCAGTTTTATGATAATTATTTGATATTAATAATGTGATAGCCGCTCAGCTGCTACAACAGAATCCGTCATCCGTATTCTTACTGTGGCTTGTACAATGTTTGCAGCATGTAGGCTAGTGAATCAATTTCTGTATCCTTTAAACATAATATATGCCAAGACAAGAATAAATTCAGATATCTTGATGCATTGCTGTCGGCAGTATTTCAATCAAGGATACAAACTTGTCCTGAAAATGAGACGAATTGGCATAACCCCTTATCAGATTCACATAGTTGTAAATCAGAGGTTCTGAAGAGTTTACGCAATATTGCTATCTTACCCCTGGGCATGATAACAGAGCAAGGAAGGACATTTTCATCTTTATCCTGCAAACGTGCCTAGGCCGATACTTCCCGCGATCCGATAGTGCTCCTGACAAGATATTCATCTGAAGATGTTCTCTTATCAAAACACATCTGCTTACCCTATAGAGGTCTTATTATATTGATCTCCATAAATGGACATTGAATCCTAGCCTGCAGTTTAGTCTTATTGGCCAATCACGCCTGGAACGGGGGATCTCACCCAGAGCATAATACCAGTTCGTAAATCCATCAAAGACAATCAACGATGTTGTTGTTCAAAGACCTTTATGTCGGCGGGGATGTGCGGTGGGGGCACACACATAATTGAATCATTATCTACTAGCCCAGACACTTCTGATCAAGGGCGTAGGCAACGGGGGGCTTGGGGGGGCTTGAGCCCCCCCAAATTTTGACGGCCGACAACAAAAAAAGAACAAAACAAACAAGCAAACGAAAAAAGGAAAGAAAGAAAGAAAAAGACACCTAACATAGCATATAAGATCACGTATCTTATTCAATTATTACAGGAGAAGTAAACTTATCACCGCCAGTGCATACCATTAGGCCTAAAATAAGATTGCAATTGATCAGTGATCAAAGCCATAGATTGACGATTTCGGGCTCCAATCGAGAATGGAATAGTGTGCTCCAAATCCAATCAAATGCCGCCTATTTGGACGAAAAACATCCGATGAGGAGAATTTTTCGTAACTTTTTCACTATAAACTTATTTGTTTTTCAATTGAGATCCCAGTACTTCTTTATTCACAAACAAGAGATATACAAACTCTCAACTACTTTTCATCAAGAAACCCTAGAAATAAACCTACTGTCTTTCCCAGATAATAAATCCCAGACGTTTTTGGTGATATTTCGGAGAAAATTTATCGTACAACATTGAAACTTCACACAGTATATAAACTAAAAAGCCCGAATTGTATTTCTGTCTTTCATTAAAATTTGTTGAGAACTGACCAAAGTCACCGATACCTACCATGTTATTTTGGGGCCACGATAACTTTGATCTGCCATTGTTAAACATGCGAGCTTGACGTAAAAAGTCAAAAATATCTCACAAATTTCCTATCTAATTTTTGTTTTCGCGATTTATTGAGAACTACTGGAGGGGAATAAATTTAGTATTTTTTTATCTACTGTGTGAAGTTTCAATGTTGTCGAATAAATTGTCCCAGAAATATCGTCGGAAACGTCTAAGGATTAACTTGAATTATAGTGCAAACCTGAGACTGAATGATCACTTCAGCTTGTATATCATTGCAGTGATCGTCTTTGTTATGAAACATTTTGGGATAAATCAAAGTTCAGTTGTTACAACGTTATACTACTCAGATGGTCCCAGAGAGTGCCAATTTACCATCAAGTTTTAAAAAAAAAATCTTAAGCTAAGAGGGGGGATACCCCCCTCTCAGACTCTCCCCCTCTCAAGCCCCCCCAAATCTGACAACTTGTCTACGCCCTTGCTGATAGAAGACCGGATCTTTTCCGATTGTTATGTGCTATTGGAACCTGAGAGGGAGGAAGAGCTGACAACATGTGAAAACGAAACTATCAGGCGATGATGCCTCCTGAAAACTATCAGGAGATGAAAGGAAAAACAATGATACTTCTGTGTGCAAGGATATCGAATACGATTTCGACATCCCGAACTTTTCATGTGATTGCTTCTATTGTTTTCTTTAACTTCTCAACACCATTTCCCTTCTTTGTTATACTATAAATTCATTGATGCGTCTTTTTCGGAGATCTAAGCTTTTTCCAGCTCTGTCCTGGTTAACTAAGCAGATGTTTTGGCTGGTCTGTGAACATGGTAGCGTGTGAATTCGAATCTTTTACCAAATCACCAAGGTATGCAGATATATCAACGTATTTCTAACCAATTCACTCACAATATACATGCACATGTGGAAATGTCGGTAGGGTGAGCTATAGTATCGTTTACGCGAATAAAGCAGAAAGAATTACGGACTAAACACATTGTAAATTCTAAATGGACCGATATTGTTTATTAATGAGAGTAAATATATGGATTCGGCTAGTAATTAGACCAATTGTGATCGTGCCATTATACGTTGTATCCTTCAGGATTTTGGAAATTGCGTATCCTGGCCTTTTATATTTATTACGCGCTGTAAAAATAACAGCCAATGGATGGACGACGCGGGAGAGCGGTTCGTCGCCTTCGTGGGATCTTGTGATTTTCAGACAAAATCCAACTTTATGCAGACAAAAGCAATGTCTGGTTCTTATTCGCACAGATATGTACATATTCGACAACCGATGTAGAAGTGGAATGAGGTTACGAATCTGATTTGAAAATAATATATATATAACACAAACCCTTCTACTGGTACTCAAGCTAGAGGATGAAACCTTAGTCCTCGAGATAACATCTCTGTGCAATGTATTTATTCAGTTAAACGTGGGGATTTCAATTACTTTGGCCTGCTCAAAAAAAAAAGAATTGCCAAAAAACTCCGAATGCGTATTTAATGCCCTTTGCAGAAGTTAACGTACCTTCATCGATCGTTTTGGCTTCGTGCTGTGGCGTGCTAAATTCGGAACCTCTATGATTAGACTTTATCGGACAAGGTTCACATAAATGAGTTAAACCTAGAAAAAGATCGATTTTACATAAATGCAACAGGCGACCATTTGCGTGCGGTCCAACATGTTCACCCCATTTCATCTTAATTGTCTTCGCTGCTGATTTAATTTTAGATAATTAAGGCGTTATTTGAATTTATTACAATTTCTTTGATACGTTCGTTGTATAAACCCACCGCTCGCATCAAGCCTCCCACGGCCGGTTTATCCCATTTCCTGTTGTTTATCCCAATTCTTTCAAATTCTATCTCCAAGGTTATCCATAGAATTGGCGATGCAAATTCATTGAGATTAAGAGTTCCTGGATCTGTAATTATGGACGACCGATGAATAATGAATTGCCCTTTTATAACCAAACAATCCACACGCTATGGGAGAACCATTCGACTCGGTGTCTTCACAATCCAGCTCACATCATACTTTTGACAGATGATCTAACGGTCTGCAGATGTCGAGTTTGGTCGAAGATCTTCAAATTTGTTATTATTTGACTTTTTTCATTTGCCAGATAATTTTCCCGATCCACAATATCGTGGACATTCGTAGACAAATAGACAACTTTCCTCCATTCTACATAGAATAAACAGCTATGAAGGCACTTCCCATCTCATTCGACAATGAATCAGTGGCATCTCCCCAAAAAGGTGAAATCGAAAACGGACATAAAAGTACAGGTTTGAGCTAAGAATTTACTTTCTTGTCCGTTATACGTCTATACACACTCTATATCGTCGTTCTATATACAGTTGCAATTGCTCGTGTACTGTTAGGGGTCACGTCCAATTAATCGAGGCACTTTTTCGATGCCTTCGAGGTGGATCGAGAAATTTCTCGGCTGAAACCGGAAGAGCAGAACCGGGATCGCTGACGACCTTTCCCGGTTTGCTCTCGGTTCTATCTCGATCGAAAGGTGCCGGTTTTCGAGATGGATACAAAATTGGTCGGTAATCTCGAAGGAGGTCCCGGTTTGTAGATGTCCATGCTTTGTTGCACTTAAATTGGTCGTTTCTTAGCTTCTTATGTGATCAGAGTGCTGTGCGGATACCATATTTTGGGAGCGATCGCCGTTTAAGCATATCACAGCCTAAGATAGAATCCAGACAACTAATTGTTTTTAAGATGTCTTTTTGCTATTAACTGTTTAATCGATATATCCATGATCTGCAGTTTGTTCCCTGAATCCATTTGAAGGTAAACGTTCCATTTGTCTATATAAATTAAGAATATATAATTGAATGATTTACTCACACATTGATTGTATATCTGACTAATATTCGACGTGGAATAAATGACACATTAACTGGATATAATGTGAATAATAATGATATGGAATCGTCCGATACTAATTGTTTCATAAAATTGGGGATCGTTTCAACCGAGAAATGAAGTGTATGACCGGTATTTTAACCTCGGTGTGTAATTCGTTTTATAATTTTGTATTATTCATAGCATATTCCATTTTACTGAGAAATACTGTCTTGAGATATATTTCAAGTATGGAGATTATATCAACAAAATTTGTTTCTGATATAAGCCTGACTGGTTAGCGGAAATAATGACAATCGGAATTAGAGGTGTTGATAATTCTCACCACAGTCGGTCTGCGAAAACCGTCGGCTTGAAACAACAGCGAAGGGAGAGAGAGGGATTAATTACTTTAAAAGAAAAACTGAGAAAAAACACATTGGCGGGGATTGACAAGATATTCACGTTCTATTATGTATTGGTAGTTTCATGTAAATTAATCAAATAATTGAAGTAATTAGCGCCAAATACAGAGTGCAATCAGGCTTTAAACGTTTATGTGCATTTTATGAAAATACAGCATGTTGTCAGTGTGAAAAGCTTATAGGGAATGCTTAAACACTTCGATCGCGCGTTTATGTTTTTATTATTATATTAATTTCGGTTCCAATGCATTACCATCCGTTGCTGTGGTCTTCAAATCTGCTGTATTTCTGAAAACCGGGGAAATCTTTGAAGAAACGTGGTACAATAAGTTTCCAAATCCTATCAAATACGTAATATCAACGAAAATCTCCCTTTCTGATATACTTTCAGAAGAACATATGGAATTTTGTTCTAGACTTGTAGAAATTATTTCTGTGACAGTAGCGGTTAACAGTTTGCAATGGTTATCAGTTTTCATCAGATGAAGTTCCATGTCGTTTCTAAAGTATTCCAGACCCATTATATGATAATTATATGTTAAATTAATGGTCACGGGTTGTTATGAGATAAACATCATATGTTTGTCACAAGTCGGAACCTTTATCATCGTAGTTTCTCGAGAGGGTATCACTGTAATGTTCGTATCTAAGAATAAACACTCAGAAACTCGTGTTCGAAACACAACTGTAATTCACATCAACTTCCCGCACATGGCGTGCGACACACAGACAGACTCGCTGGTTACATATAAGTATATGACCGCGCTGTGAACCGAAACGGACTATAGCGGTACAGACACAACATCCCTCCTCCTTTTAGATTGCAACTAAATCTGAATGTAATCACTATGTTACTTATAGGATGTGTTCGAAGTTATCTGGCCAAAATATCTGAATGAATATACATGCAATAACCATGTTAACTATGAAACTGGAACAATGTAAATGTTACTTCGATAGTCCATCGATTAAAACTTTAAACTGTCAATGTTCATCAACACTGATTGTCAATGCTTTCCGAAGATTAAGATTGGCAACTTTGTGTATCATGTCCATGTCTGAATAAAACCAAAAATATAAAGAACCGAATTCTTATGTTATCTTTTAACTTTCAACTCCATTAACGTTAATTCACTAGTAGTTCAAAGTGTTAACTTATTCAAAAGTCAATGCTATCGCATTAGGTTTTTTTGGACACTTTGGATACTGTCATAAATGAATTGACTCAGGTCACATAATCCTGAAGATAACGTGGTTGCCTGGTATGGCGTCGAGACCTTTGGATCTGCTGAGGGTCTGGTTGATTGTTACAGTCAACATCAACATCGTCGATGCTGGAGTCGTCATCCACACAATCCGGAACGTCCAATTTCGAACCACCAAGGAATAGTTTCACATGGGACACATTTCGGCGTATCTGCCGTCCCTTGTTCTCAAGAGTTACTGAATTTCCATTCCGCTCTGTTACCATGTAGGGATCTCTCTCAAACATTGAAGTCAGTTTGTTTTTTCGCTTTTGCATCAGGAGGACCGTATTCCCAACCTGAATCGGAGAACGCCTCGCTGCGCGCTTCTTATCTGCGTAGACCTTTCCCTTCTTCTTCTGAGATTGATCTCGGAGACGCGAATTCCTGTGGCTGTGTTTTCTGGAGTCTGGAATCCGCGGAAGTTTCGTTCTGAATTTCCGTCCACATAGTAACTCTGCAGGGCTAACACCTGTAGTCGCGTGCGGTGTGGTTCTGTATGCCAACAGAAACTTTGGCAGTGCCTTTTTCCAGTCTCTGGATTCTGTGCATGTTGTGCGAATGGACTTCAACAGTGTTCTATTCAGTCTCTCAACAGTGCCGTTTGCTTGCGGCCAGTAGGGCGTAACTTTCCTATGTTTCACCCCAATTTCTGACATATACTTCTGAAATTCCTCAGAGACTATTTGCGGTCCATTGTCACTCGTTATAGTCTCAGGATATCCTTGTCGCGCGAATATCTTTTCCAACGACCCGATCAAAGCAGTTGACGTGACCGATTTCATCAGTGCTACCTCTGGCCAACGAGAGAACAGGTCGACAACTACAAGCAGACTATCTCCGCTTGGGAACGGCCCGAGAAAATCCAACGAAATGTCCTGCCACGGTTTATCAGGCAATTCCGTAGACAGTATTGGTTCGGGTGGGGGTGGCGAACCAACCACTTGACATGCTGGGCAGTGCGCGACTAGTTTTTCGACATATCGGTCAATCCCTGGCCACCAAACAGTTTCTCTCAACCGCTGCTTTGTGCGAACGATCCCCTGGTGACCTTCATGTGCAACTTGTAGAGCCTTAGACTGAAGTGTTTCTGGTATCACCAACCTGGAACTTCTCAAGATCACGTCATTGTACACAGAGAGTTCGTCGCGAACAGTTTTGTACGCGGATAATCTGGCGTCACACCTAGACCAGTGACGTGTCTGAATACAGTTTTTCACTTGTTGGAGAAGACAATCGCGTTCGGTTGCCTGGCCTATTTCACTTAGACTCATTGCTTGTGGCACAGCGTTTCTTGCCACATAGTTTATGTACTCCTCCGCGACATTCCGTTTCTCGCGCTCACTCTGTTTCACACGTAGCAGTCTAGACAACACATCTGCTGCGTTCGTCTTTCCAGGTCGATAGTGGACTGTGAACTTGTAGGGTTGTAACCGTAATACCCATCTTTCTATGCGAGCCGGAGGTTTTGACGATGCACTGTAGATCACTTCTAAGGGTTTGTGATCCGTAATCATTTCAAACTCCATTCCATACAGGTAGATGTGGAACCGTTCGCAACTCCACACAACGGCCAAAGCTTCTCTTTCCGTCTGACTATATCGCCTTTCGACATCTGTCAGCGATCGACTAGCATAGGCTACTGGTCGAAAATATCCATCTGGTTGCTCCTGCATCAGAATAGCCCCTAGACCGACGGGACTAGCATCGACCACCACTTGAGTACGAGCCTTGCCACTGTAATAGGCCATCACGTCCGCGCTGGACAATCTCTGTTTGAGCTCCTCAAAAGCATCAGTTTGTTCTCTACCCCAGTGCCATCCTGATTTAGCTCGAGTAAGTCGCCTCAGTGGTTCAGCCACTGTAGCGAAGTCAGCAATGAAACGACTCATGTAGTTAGCCAGTCCGAGAAAACTTCTCACTTCTGCTGCATTGCTGGGCTGTCGAAATTCCATCACGGCCTTGATTTTCTCATCATCTGGACCGATGCCACGAGCAGAAAGGACATGGCCCATGAATACCAGTCGACTCATGTTGAATCTGCATTTTGCCAGGTTGAGTGTTAATCCTACCTCCTCTAGACGATTCAATACCTTTTCGAGGCGTGCATCATGCTCAGCTTGTGTCATACCAAATATGACACAATCATCGGAAATGTTCCGTACTCCTTCACAGTCTTGAAGAGTTTGCTGAATGATGTTTTGGTACATTTCTGGAGCCGAGGAAATGCCAAACATTAGCCTACGGTACCTGTAGACACCTTCCGAAGTGGAAAAACATGTTATTTGCCGCGACTCCTCATCCAATTCGATCTGATGATACCCCCATTTGAGGTCGAGCTTCGAAAACACTGTGGCCCCATTCATGTCATTAAGAACTTCATCAATAGTCGGTATTGGATGTCTCTCTCTAATAACTGCCTCATTGGCTCTGCGCATGTCGACACAAACGCGCACTTCGCCGTTTGGTTTTGGAACAACTACTAAGGGTGATAACCATGGTGTTGGGCCTTTAACCTTCTCAATAACTTCGAGACGCTCCAACTCTGCAATTTTGTCAGACACTGCTTGTCTAACGTTGAACGGTAAGCGTCGTAGTGGTTGGGCTACCGGTTTCACGTCAGGGTTCACATGAATCTTGGCCTGGAAATTTTCCAATTTTCCCAGTCCGGAAAACAAAGCACTGTGCTTTTTGACAATATCAGACTCTTCTGTGAGCACATTTACTTGTGGTCCCACACGTAACAGTCCAAGTTCGATTGCGGTTTTACGACCTAGCAATGGAACGCTCGAACCATGAACAACAATGAAATCTGCTGTAACAGAAATGTTATCAGTTTTTGCAGTAGCCTGAAATTTCCCTTTCACATCCAATGGTTTACCTGAACCATAAGGATACAGTTTCGTCATAGTCGGTTCTAGTTTGACATCCTGTTTTGAAAGCTCATGCCAGACATCAGCACCAACGATATTCGCGGTTGCACCGGAATCGATCAGCATTTCTACAGGAGTATTTGCGACAAGAACCGTTATTTTCCCGGAATCCAGTGATGAAGGTTTAACAGTGAACACATATTCATCGTCTGATGAATCAGTTTCAGAAAACTGTTGTAAAAAATGTACATTGCTGTTACCCCATTTCTGTTTCCCTTGACTCGGGACTCCCATTTTTACTCTACTGTTGGACTTGTGCTGTCCAGATTTGCACATAACTTGAAGATGCCCAATTTTTCCACACGAATAACATTGTTTCTCCTTTGCATATGTACAGTCTTTTGCGATGTGCGATGTATGTCCACAACGAAAACATTGGCGTTGTGAACGCTGTGGAAAATGCTGCCTGTTAGATGGTGGAGTACCCCTTTTGTTTGTTTTGTGGTGAACAGCATTTACAGAAGCATGTTTACTAGCCCCTGCACCATTTTCCATTTCAGATGCATGTTTATCTGCAGCTTCCATAGTTCTAGCGATACTCTGGGCAAGTTCCAATGTTAAATTTGTCTGACGTAATAAACGACGTCTCAGCTGTGATGAAGAGCATTTGTCAGTTATTTGATCACAGATCATGGCTTCGGCTAAATTTTCAAACTCACACGTAGCCGCTAACTTGCGTAGCCTGGTAACAAAAGAATCAATACTCTCACCTGGGTCTTGAGTTGCTTGTCGAAACATATGTCTTTCAAATGTTAGATTCTTCTTCGGCTTGAAATATCCATCTAATAGTTCACTGGCTGCTTTAAAGTCAGTACCTGTGTCGCCTAGGGTGTCGTATATTTCTTGCACCCTGGGACCTGCGATATGCAAAAACAAAGCACGTTTTTGCTTGTCATCT
>JAVTVY010025450.1:0-10175 GCA_036873755.1 Hanleya hanleyi
CCGATCGGTGAACAGACGGTGGATCGGACACGAATGGTACCCATGTTTTTGGTCAAATATTCACAGACATTGTTTCGTATTTTCTTCGGCAGAAAACGAGAAATCCCGTGGCTGAACTCTCAGTAGAACGAGTTTATGGTTCATTTTCTACGATTATATTTATGCTCACACGTTTGTTTGTTTCTCAGACTTTCGTGTTGCGTCCTTATGTGTTTTATTCTCATTATTTTCCATGATTTCGGCTGTTCAGTCCAGGTGTTGTTCATGTTGCTACAGCAACAAGCGGTCATGTGACGAGTTTCGCAGATGTTGGTCACATGACCACACAACAACAACCTGGCCAGGTTCTTTGCGAGAAATCTACAAAGTTTTTGATTTATTTTGCGCTGGTTAGCCGCAAACAATAAACCAGAAACTTCGTCAATTACTCGTGGACGATGAGAAGCAGCAATCGATCAGTCTGAAAGGCAAAGCAGGATAGATTTTTGTTGAAAAATAGACGGTGCGATATCTACCAGGACCCTCAACTTGGACTTTGTGACTTTACGGACCCCATCTGAATAATAATTCACATTAATTAACAGTTAAGTGAACAAAGTCACGGATAGAATAGAATCATTCTACTGTGGATGTCTGCAAATCCACACTTTACTGCTCCCCCTCCCATTTGAGTCTGCAATAAAGAATTATTATTATTTACCAATCAACATGATCAAGGTCCGGAGTTCAAATGAATAAAATTTCAAAAGTGGGATTATTTTTTTCTGAACACCCATCTTTTGGTTGGCTTCAAATCTATTATTTCAGATCCGCCCATACAAAAATAAATATTGCACCGTCATCTATAACTGTTCAGCTTGTAAATGAAGAGAGGAAAAATTCAATTAACAATCCATTTAAATGTAAATGAGGGAATTTATTGGTTACTGAAACAAAGTTACTTGTATGTACATGTAGGACAGAACTATTCTTACCCAAACTTGTTTACAAGGATGCATCAAAATAAATAAAACTATTAGGCAGGTCAGAAACAATCTCATGCACAGATAATCAACAAGGATTTTACATTACCATTTATTGAACAAGACATTCTGATTCAACTAAACATACAATGTATCCGTACTGGTAGGCTTACTGTCACACTCAAGGTTGTTGAGTTACTGGAACAGGAAGTCTTCACTTTTTCTTACATACTGTAGATTAAAAATTGGGTAAGGGAACTAAGAAAATCTGATTTTGTTTGTGCGTATATGTATATGATCAGCTGACAAAATATCTGGGGCTACAGCTATAGCCATTTCACTCTAGTGATCACCGGATGCTAGAATTATCCCGACGAGCATCTCACATTGGGTAGTTCCCAGCCCAGCTCTGCATATGCTTTTACATGGAAAAAATCTTTTTAACTGGAAAACACAGGTTGGCAAAACTGCATGTAGTTGTCATTATTTACCAGCAATGGCAGAACTGAACCATCTTCACAACATCAAGGTTTCTATTTGTGAGCCAAAGGCGAACCCTTGACCAACTTGCTTAGCAGACTGCGTTTCAGCCACATTCCAGTTATGTGACCTAGAAAAACTGCGCTGATGGTAAAATTCGTTAGAGTTTTACTTTCTGTGCTAAACTATTCGCAAACTATTTAATCCAAGCATGCATAACAATAAAATCTTAGCGGATAGATCAGTGAAATTTTATAGAACTCTGTGCATTATTTCATCCAATTCAAGTCCTTCAGTGGGATGGTGAGATCAGATACATTGACGGATACACTAGTGATCTGATTGGTCAATATATCCAGGATGTTGCTTTACGTTGAACACTATACGTTGCCCAAGTGTACCAGGGCCTATATCTAGTACAGAGTATACCCCTGGTTTTAGCGAGGATGTAGCAGAACAAGTACTTCCCCATTCATGCACAAAAAGCTCACAAACATAAGACTCGCCTATCAATTTCTATCACCTGGTGATCACTGAAGTATGACAAGACTAGCAGGAATCAAGTTGGATAACATAACAAATAACTGGTATCTTGTTTTTCGCTTTCAATGGGATATTGATTATTTTGCACCAACCAATATCATATTTCCTAATAATTAGATGTCACTCTTGGGACATGGCAAATCAATCCATGTATGGTTCCCACAGCAATGAGTTGACCAGTATTTTATAAATGGAATTATGAATTTTTCAGAATAAATTTCAATCATCGTATCAGATTTTCAGAAAAATATAGCCACTAGCAACATGCTGCTCTGTTAACCATATTTCTGAAACCTAACATTCCCCAGGCAAATCATGCTTTCTGTCATGCATAATGTTACAATTGTACAAGTACCGGTACAACTGATTAATATCATATTGCAAAGTTATTGGACTTCAAGCTCTGTTCATATTTTTAAGTTGGCATAAATTGATAACATATCCAGAACTTGTTCACATTCGGAATATTTACGTGTGGTAAATAACAGGTTACCGTACTCAAAATTTTGAGGACTGGTATACATGGATAAGAAGTTAATGAGGAAACTGGGCAACATGATGCTTAATTTACTTCCATTACACAAATCGGCACCAGTGATGGTTACTTGTCTGTTTCACTAGTAAAATGAACACTAAATATTCATCAGATGTTTTTGTCATTGGGTGTGGCAATAATCTGAGAATCTAAAATCCTATAATGACATGTACAAAAGTGGGATTGTTTATAGGATTTTGAGCCATACAGATTGAGAAGTCATGTCATTGGGAACAAAGAATTCTGAGTAAATGTCTGTTTCACAAATTCTCCAATGCTAGCAGAGATACTGTAAATCTCAGATTTCATACAAATGAGGATTGGTGCCATAATCGACAGGGGTCGATATTGCTATCTATTTGCAGGACATGTCTGGCAGAAAATTGATACTGTCCTGCAGTTTTCAGTCGGCTCACATGTATTTCACAGAGGATTACATAATAGTTTACCAAGAGTAAGATATATTTCAGTGACAAGAAATTACATGCCTATACTGAATCAAAAATCACATGTAACACATGCACCCCCTATCTGAAATTGCAAACTTTTATTAGCATGGTTATTTAATTTGGTGTGTTTCTAGGATTCTCATTGGCTGAGTGGCCATTTGAAAACCCATCACCCAATCAGAGATCAGCATGATAGTCAAAATTAACTTGCAAGTTTGCAACTTCAGACAACAAAACTGTTCAGCTTCACACTTGCCAGAGCAATACATGGCATGTTTGTAAACAGCACATCTGCCACAAACAGTAAATTATTATGAAATGGCCTGTAATTATGTGCCCGACAATTCTTGACAATGTCCTGTAAGTATTTGGTGATCATTTCAAACCCTGATCAACATGATCAAGTGAACCCAATGTATTGGGGTTAACTTTTGTGCCACAATATTTCCATCTTTATGTTTGGTTTCAAGTTTAAACACATAAGTTTAAATTTTCCTTCTTTTCCCTAACATACAGAATGGGGTAAATTATGCAAACCAGAACGCAAGTTTAGGTCATAGATAGCCAATCAAAATCTGAGCTGATCACCATCTTGCAGCAAGGTTTTTGGGTTTTTTTATTCCTACGAAGTAGGCTACCATTGCAAATTGTCCTGTAATGAGCGAGTCAATGAGTGAGTGAGTGAGTCAGTCAGTTCATCTGAATCCTTTCGTCAGCAAAATAAGGAGAACCATTGACATTAAAACCTTGATTTCTGGCATGAACGTGCATTAGGGCATTGTTACCAGCAAGTTCTGAGCTGACCGAATTCTGATGAAAATTTGATTTATAATTATATTTTTTATTATTTATTGATGGCTCATCGAGTTCACTGTCATGCCCGTCGGGAATCCTTGGCTGTATGTTTCACTGTGACTTTTAAAGGTTCCCTGATACGGCATATCACGGCACACCGGTTCTCGTAAAATCACTGAAGTTAAGCGACTTTGAGCCCGGTCAAGACTTGGATGGGTGACCTCGTGCTGTACTGCTGGGCTGATAACTGTCCAAGGTAATAGGAACTGGGGGCGATAATAGTTGCTACGCTAATGACTCACCAGCGGTGACATCTGAGAAAGTTAATAGTACCCACTGTCAATTAGAGACTGCTATATAAATTCTCTCATGGTAGCACATAGGACCCCCAAGTCATCTCTCGAGTAAACACTTAAATCATATCAAACCCTACTTCTTAGGTCCTGTGATATTATAGTCACACTGCCATGTATTTCATAAACTAAATTGGTAAATTGTTAAATCTCAAATGTGACATGCAGATAGTCGAGTGAGTTATCTGTATATACATGTCTAATTCTGTGCGTGACATCACCAAAGCTCATTTGCATACCAAATTTGTACCAAACCCCCGAATTTTCCAATATCTTGGCAACCAATAGGAATATTTTGATGAAAGAAATATTAAACATTTATAAACAATGTTACTATTTATAACCAAACCAAACCTGCTTTGATTTATGCCTTAATCTCTGCCAGAGATATACAATACAAACGTTAAACGAAAGTTTAAACCAAAAGTTAACTCCCCTGGGGAGTTATTCCCCAGAGGAGTAGTCTCCCTTTAGGGGAGCTCTCCCCTGGGGAGTTATCCCCCAGAGGAGTAGTCTCCCCTCAAGGGAGCTCTCCCAGTTCAGCCTGGATATATAAGCCAGCCCCCAGTATACTCTTCCTCTTTTCTCATTGTTATAAACCGAGACCTGTAGTGTACAAGGCCGCGGAGTGAGGGGAAGGATGGGAGGGCCATTACATCAAAGCAGGTTTGGTTTGGTTATAAATAGTAACATTGTTTATAAATGTTTAATATTTATGGCCCAAACCTACACCTGCTTTGATTGATGCCTCACTACCAACATATGGAGGTGGAAACCTCGGCCTTAATGTATTTGCAATAGTAGGCTGAATATCCGCTGAAATAATCACAAACAAGACAATCACAATCAACAAGAAAACCCTGGTCAGTACTCAGAAAGGTAATCAAGGATATAAGAAGTGGTTACTTAGCTTGATGCATGTCTCCATGCATGTAGCTGTGGTCTTGGATGTGGAGCACAGTGTTACCCTCCGTAAAGGAACTCAGGCCGTACGCCAAGATGAGCACTTGGAAGGCAGCATGTATTGATTGGGATCTTTATACGCCAATATATCATACAAGGTGTCATTATCTGTGGTGTGGAGTGATACGCAATATTACCGCCAACGGAACTGAGGTATCAGGACACCCGAGTTCGGAGGTAAGGCAAGTATGAGTCGGTATAGTGTTAGCCGTCGTGCCATACAAGTCGTCCACAAGACTATACGTAGCGCTAGTCCACATTCCGCTTTAGGTCCAACTCTGTGTACTTTAATCCCTGATGCTGGATTGTTGAGAGTTGACAGCGGAATCTGGAGTCTCCTCTTTGTCTTGTCAACCTTATTCAGATCTTTGTGCGATGAACTTGTGAGTTGACTGCAAGGGGACTCAGCTGCGATATAGAAGGCCATAGCTATAACCTGAAATGACACAAACAGATCTGCAGTAAAGACAAACACTAAAATCATAATTGTGTCAAATCTTAAAATATAACTTGAGAGATGGCCCAACTGACCTATTTCTTCTCTTAGGTGACCTAAAAAGAGCACAGATATGAGAATAATTCTCAATCAAAAGAACCCTGGATGGTAAAGCAGCGGTTACTTATGGAGAATAGAAGTTACTTATCATTTTAAATGACTTCATCCATGTATCTGTGATTGTGGTAGGGGTGCGCAGACTTACCACCATAGTAACCAAGGAACCTGAGTGTCAGAGTACGGAGGTTAAACAAGAATGAGATGGGAAGAACCTACATCGTCAAACAAGGTGACTAACTGATACCCCTGTCAGTCCACATTCCGCCTTATATCCAACTCTGTGTACTTTAATCCTTGATGCAGATTGGACTGTTGAGAGTTGACAGCGGAATCTCTGAGTCTACTCTGTGTCTTTGTCAACTATCTGTACTTTACTGCTGCGGACACTGGTGACCTGAAAATAAACATTATTAATACTCACAAAAGTGTCAGTTCTTGTACGTTGAAACTGTGAGTTGACCGCCAGGAGACTCAGCTGAAATGATCTAGAAGAACATAGCTTAATCTGAAATGACACAATCAAATCTGCAGTAAGGTCAAAGCTTAAAACTCACCATTGTGTCAGGTTTCTTGATTGATGACTAGAGAGTCGCTGACTGGCAAGTTGAGCTATTACTTCTTTCTGGCGATCATGTAGTGTGTGGACTAACGATATGACTGAGAGAGATGATACAGCAAGCCGGAGACTTGCTGCGATGATGACAATTTTGCCCCCCCCCCCCTTTTTTTGAACGTTACCTGACCACGTGCTGGGCAGCCACTAGTGGCCCAAGCATGGTCACACTATCTGATTGGACTGACATATCTCTCAGATAGAAATTGGTAAACGTGGAATTGGTGTTCAGGCCCAAGACTGGACAATGTCATGGAGGGACAAGTTCTTCCATAAGGGCCGTGACGAAGCGATGGCGCGGATTTCATGAGAAGAAGCAGTCGATAGAAGCGGGGGAGCGTCAATGGCCAATTGATAAGACCACTTAATGGTTTTCTTAACCACGAAGCGATGATATTCTTAGTAATGTCACGTACCGCCGAAGGACGAAGGGACAAGAATAACAGACGACGCGAGCCCCGACCGGGATCGGTACGAGTGAGATAGTGACGTATGGCTCGAACAGGGCATAACATAAGGTCGTCTTTGAGGCCATGAACGAAGTCTGATAACGCAGGGATGGAGTACAGACGTTGCGCACACGAACCTAAGCGAACAGACTCATTTTGGCGATGAACTCCGGAATAGGTCGGAACGATACGCGCGACCAATCCGCCGACAAGGTCAAAGAAGATCTTTGAAGAGCATGAAGTTCAGACACTCTAGACGCCAAAACAAAAGCCGCGAGAAAAACTGACTTGTAGGCCACAGCTTTAAGAGACGCGGACTGTAAGGGTTCAAATGGCGGACGAATCAGAGCACACAGAACCACATCAATATCCCATTTCGGTAACCGCTGGCAAGTACGACGAGACTGTAGCGCGAAAGCCCGAATGAGCGCAGAGATATTGTCATTTAGACTAATGTTGATGCCGGCAGAAAGACGTAAAAGCCTAGCCAAAGCAGAACGATATCCTTAAATGGTGCTGATTTGAAACTTCTTGTCGCGATGGAGGTGAAGAAGGAAGTCAGCTACTAAGGAAACAGAGGCAAAGTCGGGATTGGCATCACGTTCTCGGCACCAGAAAACGAAATAGGCCCAATTCGCTTGATAGCAGCGAAGAAGAAGACCGATCGGATGAAAAACCTCGTCTTTTTTTTTTTTTTTTTTTTTTTAATGTGAAGTCTGGCATCGAACCTAGACTATCAGCCGGAAAATGAACACCCCACATGACGATGTGGTGGGACTGCCACCAAAACAGAAGTGGAAGTAGAGACGTCAATACCAGCACTAATGGACTGAGGGAAAAACATCTGTAATAAGACCGAAGGCACTGGAGTGACCGAAGTAGAATGCGACCATAATGACTAAGGTCCTGCGTAGAAATGACAAGTTGATGACCAAACAACCAAAATGCCCACGTCTAAAACTGGTCCAACGGTCTATACGGGACGAAGTACTTGAAAGAGAGAGACGAAAAACTGTCCCCAAAGTAACGACGAACCCACAGTAATACCCCCATAATACGACCACGGGAAGCGCAAGAAAAACTGGCCTAAATCTGACAAAAATCTTGACGGTATCAGCTACAAAGTGTCACACTCTGTAACCATATGGCTTACTTCAATTTGAAAGAAGAACGAGACTGTCACTTTTCCTCTGCTTGAACAACCGAGACGAAAAATGAACCTCCCGTGACCGAACCACTAGGGGCACCACCGCAAGTAAACCTCGATGTGAACGCTCCAAGATGGAGAACACAAAGCCAAGCTATATTTTTAAAGTGATACAAGGGCGATGTTGACTCCGAACGGAAGACTTGTCACACGAAATCGACGACCGACGATGGTGAATCGTAGGAGACACGCCGAAAAACGAGGATGAATTGGTATACAAAGATACGCATCTCGCAAAGCGATGGGGGTCAACCCAGCGATAAAGAAGACGCAACGCCGAATCGACTTATTAGAAAAACACCGACATCGAGAGACGTGCAAGCGAACAACGCCAAGTCTCTATACAATGAAGAAAAAGATCCAGCAATGGCGACCGAAACTGTCGAACTTGACGACCCTGATAAGGAGGTATAAAAGAACGACGTGGTGAACAGCGTTACGGCGGAAGGACTACTAGATGGAAGGTGTCGATGCCGGAGTAAGAGGACCACGTGACGACGTAATGGAACGTCGACGAGGTGTAACAGCAACGACGTAATGCGAAACGCGAATGGCGTTGCTTGAGAAACGGCGTAGTGATTTTCCCAAAAACTTACCAATCAGTTCAATTTATCTGTACATATACGCTCCCGAAAGAGCCGGGTAAAACCTCTGAAGATAAATCTGAAAACTGTAGTCGAAACTGGAAAAAAAAATTCACAGTGGAGTCCGAAACAAAACAGCCGTATTATGCGAGACTTGTAATGAGATTTGAACGCATCTAGGAGGTGAACACATTCGTTGTTCCCAGCGTTAATCGAGAACGTTACTCCATGGTAGTAACAACCCCGACAATCAACACAAAGAAACTTCCAGGTGAAGTAGGAGGATCTTCAATAAAATTTAAAATTCCCCGAAGAGAGCCAATACATTTTGATGTCTCTCGCCGGTAGATGAACAATAAGGTCACAAATCTCACAAATTAACTTGACCAACCAAAACAATGTTCAATCTAGACTCGCCCCCTTATTAGAGGTCCAAACTGGACATAAAAACTCAAATGGAATAGATATAAATTATCATCCGGTTTTTTAAACAGACAAGTCCAGCTTAGTCTCCGTGGCGCAGTCGGTCAGCGCGCCGGGTTGTCTTTACTTAAAAAAGATAAAGATGAAATAAATGCAGTAGACCAAAGGATGTTTTGGACGAGGCTATCGAGGAGAAACAAACATTGCCAAGGCAGTCTGTGGATCTTCTTACCAGGCTGTAACCGGTAAACATACACGGAACTTACAAAGAACAAGAAGACCGCCTGATGGAACAGCTATGCTGTCACAGGCCGATGATTGAGAAACTTCAGGCCTGATCTCGCCCGACCACTGACAGGGTAATGATCAATAAATACCCCACGTGCTGTCGAACGAGAGCAATTCTAAGATTTCTCGGAGAATAATCCCCAAGCTAATAATAATAAATTCTCAGAACAAAGAAATAAAATTACAGCTCAACCCAATTTGAATTGTACAACTAATTCAAAATAGCGATGGGAAAATTTGGTTGTGAAGATGAATACATCACAATGCAATATTTACCAACAGAAAAATGTGTTTCAAAGAATAGCACAATTTCTTAATAAACATCTCGTGATCTCTTTTGTTGTTCAACACAGCCTTGATTACACAAAGAGAGTAATAAGATAGCTCATTAATATGTAACAAAGAGCCCTAGTGTATAGCTTTTGGCTTGTAATGACGAAGACAAACGCAACAACAACAACACGTAAAGACAAAGACAGAGAAAAAACTCTGCAAGTTCTCTCTTGATCACAATGATATCAATTTATAAACAGAATAACACTTGATAAAACAAGAGACTAAATTCTGGTAGGAGCAACGAACAGCATGCATAGAAGAAAAACTCCCACAAATGGAAAAAGTCGGACACACAAGAACAACAACCACAACGAAAAATGACGGACTGCAACTCTCTGCAGAACCTGTAATTCTCCGACGTTATAATACGTTGAAGCATTTCTATTCCGTGAAGCCAAATCTTTGTTCAATTTCGTACGGTTCATAACAAATAACCTCCTGAATGAACTGTCTGGAACGAGAAAGATAACGGTGTTGTAAAGTTGGTGTTCTTTAAATCTTCAGTCCGACACCGTAAGCATTCGTGCCATGCAGTTGAAAGAGCAAGCAAGAAATACGGGACGTGTCAATACACGATAAAAGTGGAGGTTGTAAATCCGTAATGCGAACATTCAAAGCCGAGTACAACCGCCCTTCCAT